>JAGFNQ010000200.1:0-15028 GCA_024364735.1 Boesenbergia rotunda
GGAAAAGTCCCCGGCAGAGGCACTCCGACGGTTAAGTTAGTCCCCAGTGGTGGAAGAGCAGAAAAGCAATGAAACAGGGAAAAAATACTATTGCGCATACCTGTGTGAAGGGGAGCGGAGGGGCTTATATAGCCGAGGGAGCCGACAGCTTCAGCCCGGCCTGCCACCTTTTGTCGTATGCGGGGACAGGGCAAAGCATAGCCAATGGTGGCAGGGTAAGGTGTCGCATACCAGAATAAGGCAAGGGGCGCTGTTAGCTTGTGGGTGAGCACCGTCAGGCGTCGCTCGGCCTAACACAAGAGTAGGTAACTGATGTAGCCCACAACAGATGTCACGAATGAGCCTCAAATTTAGATATTTATAAACTGAGAACCCTTGGCTAACAAAATTAAGTGTAGTATAGGGGTCTCAGGTCGTATTCTTCCAAAGACTAGTTAAGAGTGTTTTATTCAAGCTTGAAGGTTGTCGTTTGATATGTTTTTGGATTTTCTAGATAAAATGGGATTTTTTGCGATAAGAGGTGGAATAACAACTTGGAACGAAATAGGTTGAACTTAGCTAAAGCATGTAATGAATTAGAAAATTGCAAGAATTACTCTTATCCTATTGAAAGAAACTAAACAACTCGACTTTAAACTATTGAATTGAAATTAGAGAACTAATTGCAGGGAATTAATTGCAAGATAATAAAAACTAGATCAAAACATCACTTAGGAAATTGACATGAAGTGTAAATGGGACAATCTAAAGCAACTTGAAGAAATACATGTTTAAAACCAAAACTCTCCTAAATTGAACATCAAATTAGTTTATCAACAAGACTTCCCTTTGCCGTCACACAAAGGTTGAACTATGAACCCCCTAGCTCAAAAACCAATGAAGGAAGACTCTCTTGCTCAGTTTGCTCTGTGCTGCCCTTCCTGATCAGTCAACCGACCGATCAGGTCCTCTTCTGATCGGTCACGGGACCGATCAGAAGCATCTCTGTCCGGTCACAGCGATCGGTCAGTAGTTGAAAGCGATCCCCGATCACTTCCTTCTCGATTGACTGATTAGCGTTCGACCTCAGAAACTATCAGAACATCTTCGAGAACCCCTCTACGTTGCTTCAACAGCCCCGGACGACGGAAATCAGCAATCGACAAGGATCGATTGATAGGAACAGCAGCTTCGGCGAAACCCTCACCTTAGCTCCTTCAGCTGCGAGATTCGGATTAGCGAATTGAACAAGAAAGTTACCTAGATGCTCTGAGATCTTGAAGATGAACAAATCTGATGTTGGCCGCGCGATCTGAGAAGAAACTAGATGGAAAACGATGAAGAAACTGGCGAAAACTACTCTGCTCTGTGATCTGGCGACGACCTCGAGCGGAAGAGGGAATTCTGATTTAAATCAATTCCTTTTGAAAATGAACGGTTGTGATTGTTCCGGACTCATCCGACGGTCGGATCTTCTCCGATCTGAACCAAACTTCCCAGATCTTGATCAATGGTCCTGATCTACTCCTCCTCGGCTGGGATCGTTCAGATCTACAACGAATGGCTCAGATTGCTCTGATCATTGAATGGACGGTTTAGGCTCCTCTTAAGCTCGATCCAACAGCTGGATGATCTCTGATTTGGACCAAATCTTCAGATCTTGATCCATGGGCTTGATTAACTCTATCCTGAGCTTGGATTCATCAAAAGTTGATGGATGGCTCAGATCTAGCCGTTTCCTGATCGGACGGCCCATATTAATCTGATGCTTGACCACCTTGATCCGGATCCAATTCTGACTCAAGTTTGATCCAATCTAGTCTAGGTCCATGATCAATTGAAACCTACAAAATGATATTCAAATTTAATGCCCAAAATATCTCAAATATACAAAGATTTGAATCAAAGGCTCAAATAGAGGTAATTCATGAAACCTAATATAAATGCAAACTTAAGCATATAAAAGTGGATCAAAATATGGATTTGAGAGCCTAAATTAATCATCAAAATGGTAGTTATCAGTAGTCGTGGTACGGGGTGCCAGGGTATGGCAGGAGGACCACGGCGTCAGCGGGATACTCGCGATTCGGGCCTGAATGGTATCAGGTCTGCACCGACCCCGTACCTCTTGTACCAGTGTTGTGTCAGGGAGGGGGTGTTCCTATGGGTCGCAACAAAACCTCGACCGGGAGTGCCAACCAGCGGCTTGGAGTGAACTCGGGCCCTACGGTCGCTATCACCTAGGACAACTGTGCTTTCTGGGTCAAGGTATGCCTAGGCTGGAATACCCTGATTGGGTCGGAAGTGAGATGGTCGAAGACTATGTACCCATCCGGCTCGGGGCTCCCTTGACTCGGGCATTCACCAGTTGGGAACTTCGGGGTTTCGGCATCTGTCAGCTCGGTAACCATCCTCCGGTCGGGGTCGATATCTTACCGACCTCGAGGGAAACGGGCTGAGCCGACCATCTGAGCACTCAGTTTTCCAGTCCCATGGGACCCTCAATCCTGACCCCCTCTGACGGGGTGCCAGGCTGACCGGCCAAGCTACACGCAAGCTAGGCTGAGATCATAAGCATCCCCTTCAAGTCTAGTCGAAGGAGGCACCAAGTCCGACTGACTAGACCGTTGTTTGTGGCACGAGTCTGGTGCACCCGAGAGGCCTAATCTCCACCGCCAACCTGCATAGTTGAACCTAAATGGGTTGTCCAATCGGCGGGCCCCGGTCCCCTTATTTTGTTTTTTCTGTCTTATCCCTGACCTCAGCCTGGCCGACTCGTATCCTTTTCATTAATTATCGCATTAACCGTAAAGCCACGTGTCCACCAGCTAATGCCTCCTCGAGCAACGAGGAGTCTACCGCCTGACTCCGCCAGTGGACGCTGCACACGTGTGCCACCCAGTCTCGAGAATTACCACGAACTTGATCGAACGGTCCAGGTCCAATCCTGCCTTTTCCCTGGATCGTCATCGGACGGCTGTCCTTGTCTGCTCGGTCCTATAAATAGGCCTTTTCCCTCAGCGGTTTTACCACAATCTTTAGATTCAAAGCCATCCTACTGCTGTCGCGCACTCTGCTAGGGTTCCGGCGATTTCACCCTTCCGATCTTCTTCTCAGGCGACATCTCACTCTTCGGTTAGTCTTTTTGTCCTTCTATTTTCCCATGGAGTCCTCTTCTTCCCACCCCGAGCCATGGTACTTGATGGACCCGAAATACTAGGTTAAGTTGTCACGAATTGTGTGGGTTCATCAGATTTAGAATATTTATAAAATGCTGGAAACTCTTTTTGCAATCAAAAATTAAAAGCGTAGTAAAGGGGCCACAAGTCGTATTTTTCCTCGGGACTAATTGATGTTGTGTGATTCGAGCTCGTGTTTATGTGTCGTTTGTGAATTTTGGGTTTCAAATAAAGATTTAGGTTTGGTTTCAATCTGAAAGGAAAACTCAATGAAAATGAACGAAAACCAAACAAAGGAATTAAACAAACGATAGTGAGTGATAACTCAATCGAAGGTAAACCAACTCAACCAAGGGAACTAAATCGAAATTAAAGGGAACACAATGGATATTAAATGCAATCTTGATGCTAAGCAAATGAATAAACACAGTGATGGCAGATTTTGGAAACAAACAAGCTTGACACAAATAAAAGCATGCGAAATTCAGAAATTAAACAAGCAATTCAACTCAACTAGCTATACTTTTTGGGAGCCAACCAATGCAAACAAAATTCAGAAATATTCGAATGCAAACCCTAACTAATTTCAAACACCATGCATCACTAGAAGATAGGTGAACTCCTGGTGAAAAACAGTGCCAAATCAGCTTGGCACGCAAAATGAAAACACTTGTGCCAAAGCTGAAATTTTTGTGCCAACTCGTACTTGAAACTAATCGATTTAAGCATGGAAAGCACAGCTATGAATGCAGTGATATGCAGGGATAATGGAAGACATTCAGACTCCAACAGACTAATCAAAACAGGCGTTGAAGAACTCGACACAACAAATTTGCAGAAAACTGCAGAAAACTGCAGGAACATTACAGAAATTCAGAAACAGCAGATAGGTATGCAGCTACGAATTTGATGCAAATTCAAGCAAGAAGCTGGTGTGAAGCAAGTGGATGTGAAGTAGGCAAATCGGGTGCAGACTTTAGCAGTCAATAAATGCAGAAACTAACTCAATTGAAACAAACTTGCCGAAACCAATCACGATGTGCAGAAATGAAATGGATAACTTGCAGAAATTCAGATTCGCAGTTGAAAAGAAACAAACCTATGCGAGCTTAAGTCGAGTGCACTAATTCAAATTCAGAATAAGATTCACTAAGCTAGAACTCACTTGAAACAAATTCAGGACTGATAAACCTACTTGCACAATTGGAAACTAAAGCTGCAGAAATTGAAAAGTTGTTACGCAAGCTGTAACAGGGCTAAAAATTCAGAATTAAAGCTGAATGAGAAACAAACTCGAATCTAATACATTAACACACTAAATGTGATCTCTAATTGCAGGAATTAAGATGGACATAAATCGAATTGAAAGAAATTGCAGAAATCAGAAATGAAATGGCAAAACAAGGCTGATACGAAATCTACAGCTGATACGCAAACATGAAGCAAGAGATACACTGAAATAAAAACAATTATCCACTAAACATATTCCCTAGCTATTAAACTTGCAGAAAGTAAACCTAACTTAAGACAGAATTGAGTTGGAAAAGAAAGCACAGCAACTGATACGAAATTTAGACATGGAAACAGATTGCAGAATTTAAATTACAGCTAAGAAAACTGAAAATTCCTAATTTAAACTAATCCTCAACCCTTCCCGAGCTCAAATCCTCCTTGTTCGTCACGCAAGGGCAAGCCTCTAACCCGTAAGCTCCACAAACCATCAAGAAATTGTCTCTGCGATTCAATCCCAGCTCAATATCTGCTCAATCTGAATTTCCATTCGAATTCTTCAATCTCGCTGCGTCCAAGTGCGATGGTGATTCGGGGATGGTCAGAGCACTCTAGGGAACCCCTCCAGATAGCTCCGAGTGATGGAAATGGAGCGCAACTGAGATCGACGACTTCAAACAGCAGAGCCACGGAAACCTCACAATAGCTCTGTTCTTGGGCAATTCTCAAGCTAGAAATTCACCGAGATACTTCCCCAACGGCCTAGGACTCGATCTAAGCAAGAAATTGAGGGGTCGCGCCCCTTGGATTGAAGAAATTAGCTAAAGGAGTGAAGAACAAAACGAAGAAGACGAAGAAACGGCGGAGACGCAACGGAGCTAAGCTGCGGGGAAAATTTCCTTAAGTAATTATGAATGAACAGCCCAGATTGATTTGAGGAAATCCAACGGCTGATATTGCTCTGATTTGAGCCAAACTTTGAGGATGTTGATCAGGGGTCAGGATCTGCCTCGTGGTAGCTCGGATCCTCCAGATTTGCAACGGATGGTCCAGATCAACCCAATCTTTGAATGGACGATCTAGAGCCCTCCGAGCTTGATCCAACGGTTGAATGAGCTCTGATTGGGATGAAACCTTCAGATCTTGATCAGAGTGCTTGATCAACCCTAACGCTAGCTCGGATTGCTTCAGATGGTCCCGGATGGCTCAGATCTAGCCGTTTTTGAATCGGACGGCTCAGATTAATCCGAAACTTGATAACTCAATCTGGGTCCTCTTCCGACTCAAGTTTGACCCAGTATGCCCTAGGTCCATGAACCTTTCATGCCTACAAAAATAGATTAAAAATTAATAGCCAAATAATCCAAATATGTGCAATTTTGCAATTAAGTCCAAAATAAGAGGAAATTCTAAAACCTAGGGTAAATTCACAATTAAAAAAGTAAAACATGGGTCAAACATGGATTTTAGCAACTAAAATAATTAATAAAATGGTACTTATCAGTACTCCACCATGGTTACCGACCTTCATTTCCACGACCTTGACCAGCTCCAGTCGGACTACCAAATTCCTTCTGACCACCGACTCCGTCTGCCCGACCCGATTGACCGACCCGACACCGCTCCTCTTGGCTTCGTCACCTTGTCCCAAGACCATCTACAAGTCGGGCTTCGCTTTCCTATCTATCCTTTTATTTCATCCCTTTGTAGATATTTCCGAATACCTTTATCTCAACTAGCCCCGAACGCCATCCGTTTGATGTGTGACTCGGTTATCATATTCACCTTGTACCAAATACCTCTCCGACCTGAAATCTTTCATTATTTCTTCTACCCCAAAAAATAAGAGCCGGGTGATTTCTTCTTCCAAGCCCGAGCCAAAACTTCCTTCATAGTGAAACTTCCATCCTCTAACAAAGGTTGGAAGGAGCGTTACTTCTTCATTAATACCACCCCGGCCCCAAGCTGGCCCACGGCTTGGGTTGAGGATCTTCCTTCTTCTCCTCTCTTATCCAAAAATTATCGCACCTCCCCGGCTTACCAGTCGGCTCTCTCTATGCTCGGCGGTAGGCATTTCCACGGGGTCAACTTGCTACGGGAGGAGATCCTCTCTACCTTCGGCCTCAGCCCGGTGCCGACCCCGAGGCCCATTTCATTCAGTGAGTGCTTCTGTATTTCCCTCGAATATTTTAGATCTAACTAAGATCGTGTTACTCTCGCATCCAAAATGATGCTAGCAGCAGCCTTGGAGGAAGGCTTCGGTCTCGACGACGCTGAGTTAGAGACTCGGGTCGTTTCTCAGCTGCAGCAAAGGGAGGATACCTCGCTCGGGGCTACCCCCGTGGACTCTGCTCCCGCCATCCCTGAGGAGACCAGGGCCACCACCAATCCCGACACGGAGCTGCTGGAAGTCGATGAGCAGCCCCTCGCTCTGAGGCTCCGACGAGCTCCTTCCCCGGCCGGGGTCTCGGCCAGGCCCTCCTCCAGCGCACGCCGCAAGAAGAAAAAGAAGAGGGTGGCAGCCAGCTCAGAAGCCCCTGGGGAGGCTCCTGCCCCCGCCGTCTCCTCCTGTACGCCCGATCTCCCGCTACCAGAGGGGTCGGGGTCTCCACCGACCGAAGGTCAGATTAACCAGCCAACAATGCACCTCCTAGTGCCAACTTCGTCCGACTGCCGCCTGGGAGTACCACCGGGTGAACTGCCCGGCCGTGCCAGGATCTGTGATTGTATGGGCCGGTAGCTGACCGTTATCTACAAGGGCTCGAGGGGTCCTACTACCGCAGGTCCAGTAGCAAGACCGACTCCTTCTTCCTCGAAGCCACTTAGGTATATCTTGAACCAACTTTTCTTTGCTCACTACTAACTTAGCTTTAAGACCTCTATGCCCCTTCTCTTTTTTGCAGTTCTGGGAATCATGTCATAGCCTGTCTATGTCACTTCTGACCCACTCCGCGGCTCGGGTGCGAGCTGAGCGACGGGTGGAATTCTTGGAGACATGAGTCAAGCACACCCGACTTGTTTCCAATGAATCCACCCCTGACCGACCTACGAGTAGAGATCATCGCTTTGCAGGACTGCTTGGCACACTTTGAAGAACAACTGGAGCTTTCCCGAGGCTAAGTCGAGACAGCGGACTCGATCGTCACTCAGTCGAACATCCGGATTTCCAATCTGGAGTACGCTGAGCGTAAGGCCTGGGCCCTCCAGGCAAGGACTCGGGGGCGAACTGACTAAAGCCCAAGTCGAGCTCCTCGAGTCATCCGGAGCCTCCGCGTCTCTCAAGTCCCAGCTACAAGCCAAGGAGGAGGAGGCGTCGACCCAGGCTATGAAGGTGGAGGAGTTGACGACCGAGCTAGCTTCCCGGAATCAAGAGCTGAACCATCAAGCAGAAGAGCTCGGACGTCTCAACGCAGAGAAGGCAGAATGGGATGTGGCCTAAGCGGAGCTCAAACAGCTGTGAGCGCACAAGGAGGGGGAGGCCAGTCAGTGGGACGCCCGTAGAGTTGAATATATCAATTCTATGGAGTTTAACTGGCAATTGTTCGAGCGGCTTCGAATCATGTTGAAGCATTAGATGCTCAACATGTTCGAGCAACTCCAGCAAAGCGGGCATATTGCTCCCGACCTGCTCCTCTCGGTGGTCAAGCTTTCGGGTATGACCCAAAACATGCCCGAGGAGGCCCTCTGACCCTTCACGTGAGGGTCGGGTTTTTGTTTTTCATTTCCTATTATCTTGTAGAGGCTTTGCCTCAGGTTCTGTAATGCAATTGCTTTTATCACAAGCCTTCTTTTGTTTATGCTCTGTCCAATGTAATTGTTTCTACTTCTAAGTGTTGGTGGCTCGGACAGGTGTTAGTGAGGTCAGCTCGGGTGAGATAATGACTAACCTGGCTTCATGAGCGACTAAGATACACCCTCGAGCGCGTTGTTTCTAAGTGTTGGCAGCCCGGGGAAATTAGCAAATAAACTGGCTAAGGGACCCAGGCCAAATATGGGGTCGCTGGCTCAGGAGGCTTAGGGCTTTGCCATTGGGTTGGCTTAATCCCAGGGAACGCGGATCTCCCTGCGTCAGGACCGAGGCCAAGCCAAGGGATGTGCGTGTTGGGACCGGGTGCATGTTAACATGGATGTGGGTTCGTAATTTTAAAATTAATTACGTGCAGCGGAAGGTTTAGCATAAATAATTTCTCTAATTATTTAACCACACATCTAAGCATGCAATTTTATCTTGTGTAGACATGATCATATATTTAAAATTTTGCAGAAACATAAACTAATTTACGTATTACCTCGTGTAACTCGAAGGAAGGGACGAGATCCAACCGTAAGTGTCCCTTGGAAGCTCCGCCTCTATTCGCGTCCACGCCGAGTATCTTCGGGATGACTTCGCAAAGCCACGAGTTTCGTGTTCTCGAGAACTACTAGATTCTCCGAGAACGCGACAAGAAAAACCAAGAGAGAAGTCGAAAGACTAACCACAAAAGGATGACCGGAATCAAAATTCCGACGAAGCAAAAGAAGAGGCTTGCGGCAAACTCTAATTCCGGCAGCACCTTCTTCCGGCCAAGAGATGGTCGGACCATCCTTCTCCGGCCGCAGGTGGTGGTCGGCAGGGAAAGGGCAGGGGCGGCCGGCTGGTGCTCCTTCTTGGGGCTGGTTGGCGCACGACAAGAAGGGGAGAAGAGAAGGAGAGAAAGAGAGGGACAGAGCCTATGCCTTCATCTCTATGATTCACACCCAAGCCTTGCCTTGGGTCCTTTATATAGTGGTCTCTCAACCATCAAGCCTCTCAAATATGGAATAACTTATTCGATCATGCCAAGTTTGATTTTATATCATGGTTAAAATCATATTTTAATTCATGATAAAAATCTTCTCTCCTATGGAATAAATTTCCTTATCATGGTAAATCAATCCATGATTGATTTTATAAAATAAACCAATCCATGGTCCATTTTAATTTCCATGAAAAATAAACCAAACCTTGGTTTATTATATAAAAATTTATATCATCCATAATTTTATAAAACAAATCACACTTGGTTTATTTTATAAATTGAACCAAAAACTTGGTTCTCTCCCTTTGTTGTGGCCGGCCAAGCAAAGAGGATGGAGGCCCTCTTTGGCCGGCCCATCCAAGCCAAACCTCAATGAATTAAACTTATTTAATTCATCTATTAAGTGTTCAAAAAACTTAGCCATTTTACGCTTCCGATGCGTCTCTGAAAAATTCAGATTTGACTTATCGTTTGGCTCAACCAAACTTAATCTCTCTTGATTGGAAAATCTAATTTTCAACTCGTTTTAAATCCCTCGGATTACTCCTAGTGCGTGTGACTAAATAGGCTTTCGATTTATGTTAGCCGTCTATAATTAATCAATTATAAAACGATCATGAGTGTCACCTAGTAGTACATCATGATCCCCAATTAATCGAAAGATCAACGGTTGACCTCAGAAACAATTCTGAAACTTTTCAGCAGCTATAATGAATCGTGCCCCATTCCCTTCACCATCTTATACCCACTTGGTTCAGGACATGGTCTATGTGTGTCAGTCCCCACTGGGCTGACTACGTCACACCTAGCCCAAGTAACGTTTTCTTGTCCTACGGATTCTAATTACTCTCATGTATTTAAGAGATTCATACTCTGAACATGTCATGCTCTGGCCAGAGGCTTCGAGTAACAATCCGACGATAGGCCTCGGGTATACATCTCCTCGCAAGGAGTGGTGAATCCTTTGTAGGTTGTTCAAACATCTTCGGGCACTTCGGCTTATACCCAATCATCCTGGGTCCACACCTCCTTGGAGATGCTTGCTTATGATGTCAAAGTATAAGTCTCCATGACCAAGATGACTTGAACACCACAAGTCAAAGGAACATCGCACTTAAGCTGCAGTAAGAACTTCACTAACATATCTATATGTAGACTACCATAAGAAGTTTTACAGCCAGTCACTCCAATGAACTAGTTCCCTTAACTAGCATTCATGTTTATCTCCGGATATCTCAATGTCACTAGCCAGTGAGAATCAACTGATTAGAGAATAACCCATGCTAGTCTCAACAGAATTGATAGTGCCCGTATTTATCAATTCATCGACTAGGGACAATTTCAATACTTCACAATTGCACATGTAGCGATAATCACTAGTTGTGAATTCATCACAAATTCTCTCATGCTGTGAATTGTATTGCGGACATTCAGTAAATGAGTTTAAGATCTCAATCAAATACACAAACATGTATACTCAAATAGTGAATATTCATTTATTAGAATAAATGATTACAATCATAAGGCGATTGCCTTAAGACACTTCTCTCATATCACTAACAAACTCCCACTTGGCCTAATGCCAATCGCTACGGTACCCAATACCACAGGCTCTAACATGACCCTCAAACTTACTTTGAGGCAAGGCCTTAGTTAAACGATCCGCTAAATTCATTTCAGTGGGAATTTTCTCAATTTGTATATCATTCCTACTTATAATCTCTCTGATCAGATAATAGCGGCGAAGCACATGTTTGGATCACTGATGAGACCTTGGTTCCTTTGCTTGTGCAATAGCTCCATTGTTGTCGCAGTAAACCAGTATTGCTTCATCAATTGTTGGAACCACACCAAGTTCTGAGACAAACTTTTTGATCCAGATTGCTTCCTTTGCTACTTCCGAAGCTGCAATATATTCCGCTTCCGTGGTAGAATCCGCTACGGTGTCTTGCTTGGAACTCTTCTAACTTATTGCGTCTCTATTCAAAATAAATACGTATCCGGACTGAGATTTGGAGTCATCCTTATCTGTCTGGAAACTGGCATCTGTATACCCACGTATTACCATATCACCTTCTCCATATATTAGGAACACATCCTTAGTGTTTCTTAAGTACTTGAGGATTGTCTTGACAGCCGCCCAATGATCCATTCCTAGATAAGACTGGTATCTGCTTGTGACGCTCAGAGCATACGATACATCTGGCCTAGTACATAACATAGCATACATGATAGATCCTATCGCGGATGCATAAGAAATCTTATTCATGCAAATCCTCTCGTCTTCTGTGCACGGACACATAGATTTCGAAAGGTTGATCCCATGCCTGATGGGAAGGTAACCTTTCTTGGATTCGGACATGCTAAACCTTTCTAGCACTCGGTCTATATATGTAGACTGCGAAAGACCAAGCAACCGTTTTGATCTATCTCTATAGATTCTAATCCCAAGGATATAAGTTGCTTCTCCCAGGTCTTTCATGGAGAAAGTTTTGGACAACCAAATTTTAACTGACTGTAAGACTGATATATCGTTTCCTATAAGTAATATGTCATCGACATATAACACTAGGAATACGACTGCACTCCCACTAACCTTCTTGTACACACAAGGTTCGTCAGGATTTTGTGAGAAATCAAACTCTTTGATTGTCTCATCAAAATGGATGTTCCAGCTCCTGGATGCTTGCTTTAGTCCATATATGGATCGTCGAAGCTTGCATACTTTGGTTTTATTAATCGATGTGAAACCTTCAGGTTGTATCATGTATACATCCTCAAGCAGGTTTCCATTAAGGAAAGTTGTTTTCACATCCATTTGCCATATCTCATAATCATAATGAGCTGCTATGGCCAGGAGCATCCGAATGGATTTAAGCATAGCTACTGGCGAATAGGTTTCATCATAATCAATTCCTTGTTTCTGACGATATTCTTTTGTCACTAATCTAGCCTTAAAGGTAACAACATTACCTTCCATGTCGGTTTTCTTCTTGAAAACCCACTTGCACCCTATGGGCTTAATCCCTTCAGGTGGGTTAACCAAGTCCCATACTTGATTTTTGTATATGGAATCCATTTCCGACTTCATGGTTTCAAGTCATTTATCCCTTTCTGAATTTTTCAGAACATCTTCATAACTGATAGGTTCGTCATCGTTAATGAGTAACACTTCGTTCGATTCACTTATGAGAAATCCGTATCTCTCTGGAATATTGCGTGTCCTATCAGACCTACGAAGAAGTGGTGTTGTTTTAGGTTCAACTGATAGCTGATCATTATGAGTTATTGGTTGTGGGTCTAGACTAGGTGTCTCTGTAATGTCTATTGGAGTTTCTTGAACTTCTTCAAGTTCAATGCTACTCTCACTGTTTTCTTATAAAAGAAATTCTTTTTCTAGAAATACAGCATGCCTTGAAACAAACACCTTTTGTTCCAAGGGATGATAGAATTGGTAACCTTTCGTTTCCTTAGGGTATCCTATAAATAGACATTTATCAGACTTAGCCTCTAATTTGTCTGATACAGTCCGCTTTACATAAGCAGGACAACCCCATATCTTTAGGTGAGATAAATGAGGTTTCTTACTTTTCCACGTCTCATATGGAGTAGTAGAGACTACCTTGGTCGGGACTCTATTTAGTAAGTAAACAGCTGTCTTAAGCGCATAGCCCCAAAAGGATTTTAGAAGAGTTGCACGATTCATCATAGATCTAACCATGTCCATCAAGGTTCGGTTACGCCTCTCAGATACACCATTATGCTATGGTGTATATGGCGGAGTCCATTGAGACAATATCTCATTGTCCCTAAGATAATCTTGAAACTCTTGACTTAAGTATTCACCACCCCGATCGGATCGAAGTATCTTAATATTTTTGCCAAGCTGTTTCTCTACTTCACTTCTGAACACTTTGAATTTCTCAAAAGCTTCAGATTTGTGTTTCATTAAGAACACATACCCGAATCGTGAGTGATCATCGATAAAGGTAATGAAGTAGCTATAGCCTCCTTGTGCAAGAGTTGACATTGGTCCACATACATCAGTATGTATTAGACCAAGCAATTCTCCCACTGGTTTACCTTTTTCGAAAAAGGGTAATTTGGTCATCTTGCCTTTTAAGCATGATTCGCATGTATCAAATGAACCGGGTTCAAATGATTCCAGAATTCCACATCGGTGTAATTTGGTCATGCGTTTCTTACTTACATGGCTAAGACGACAATGCCACATATATGAGTCTATTTGATTATCTATTCGAGCACGTTTGTTGCTAACTTCGATATTGAAAACGTCACCGGATAAATCTAACGTGTAGATACCATTGCATAAAGTTCCGGTCCCATAAAGAACACCATTTAAAGTTATGTAACAGCAATTGTTACTAAAAGTTAAATGATAACCCTTTTCATTCAAGCATGAAATAGATACAATGTTCTTTATTAACGAAGCAACAAAATAACAATTATCCAATTCTAAGACAAGTCCAGTAGGGAGCTTTAGCAAATATGTTCCGATGGCAACAACAGCAATCTTTGCTCCATTTCCAAATCGCAAATTCGCTTCTCCCTTGACGAGTCTTCTTCTATTCCTTAGCCCCTGTATGTCATTACATATATATGAGCTACACCCAGTATCAAGTACCCAGGTGTCAGAGGAAATAGAGTGACATTCAATAACGAAGATACCTGAAGTGGATGGGGCATCGGATGCCTTCTTCTTCAAGGACTCAAGATAAACCTTGCAGTTTCTTCGCCAGTGGCCCTCCTTGCCGCAGTGATGGCAAGTATCTTTTGGTGCCTTTTCAATCATTTTGACCTTTTTCTTCCTTCCCTTATTTTATTCTTTGGGCTTCCTCTTAGATCCTTTCTTTGAGGAACCAACTAACAGTACCGTCTTCTGATCCTGCTTTACAGAAGGCTCTACAGTCTTCAGCAGGTTAAGCAACTCAGGAATGGTAGTCTCCAGTTTGTTCATCCGATAGTTCATCACAAACTGTGAGTAACTCTTGGGCAAACAATGCAGAATTAAGTCAATACTTAGTTCGTGATCCATTGTAAATCCGAGTGTGCCTAGTCGCTCAATGTACCCCAACATCTTCAACACAAACTGTGAAACAGAAGTGCCTTCCTGCATCTTAGAGGTGAAGAGGAGTCTGGAGACCTCAAACCTTTCGGATCTCGCCTGCTCGTCAAACAACTCATGAAGATGGAAGACAATGGTATGAGCATCCATATGCTCATGCTGCTTTTGTAGCTCAAGTACCATAGCGTCCAGCGTGATGCAACTCGCAAGTTCAGAATCGGCCACATGTTTCTGATAGGCCACTAACTAGTCTGGAGTTGCATCTTTAGGAGGATGGTTGGGAAGTTGTTCTTCAAGAATATAGGCAAGCTTTTCTGCCTTGAGGACTATCCTCAGGTTTCGAAGCCAGTCCATGAAGTTTGGCCCAGTCATCTTATTGGTGTCCAAAATGGAACGCAAATTCAGAGAAGACATGATCAGGTGATTATCCTAGAAATACAAATTGAGGTTATGTGATGAGAATGATAAAGAATGCATCAATATACATTAATTAAATCCTATTTATTTTTCGAATTGAATAACCCTTTTTATCAATTCGGGAGATCGTAGGAACATCTCCAAATAGGTTGATATCCAACCATAGATAAGAACAACCATGGCTAGAGTCCATCAAGTTATTCTTAGCTATGAAGGTAGGTAATTATACCGATTACATATTATACATATGTAACTATCACATTATGCTATCAACTAATTGAATGTTTGCATAAATCATTGGGTTGTTAACTCATTAACAAGTATGCAACAATATACATAGCACCCAACTGCACCTCTCT
>JAGFNQ010000200.1:19707-65861 GCA_024364735.1 Boesenbergia rotunda
TCTTCCACCCCCGACGCTTTTTCCACCACGAAGGCCGGCGGCATACTCACCATCTCGCCGTCGCCGGCTGGTCATCTCCTCCCCCTTCCATCTCTCTTCATCTCCCCTTCCTCTCCACTCCATCAACTTCTTTCCACTTCTTCATCAGATTCGGCAGCAGTAGTTCTTCACAGCTTTTCTTCGCCAGCAGCTCTTCAGATCAATTCCGGCAGCCACTTCTTCACAGCAGCATTTAGCCATAGGTCCTTCATCCAGCCTTCAGCAGATTAGGCAGCAGCTCATCATCTTGGGACAATGCCATTGAATTTTTCTTCCTCACGTTTGATCTTCATATCGTGAACGAATTGTAATCGGTTACACGCCCCATGTTCTAGATCCAGTTCAACTTTGTTTCCTGTTGATTGGTTGTAATTGATATGGATTTCCTTTGGTTCAGATTTCCTGCATTAGCCTTAAGTCGAATGTTGCTCACAAGGTGTTTGATAGAATGTTTCTTGGACTTTAGTTTAGTAATTCCTTAGTTAGTTGTTTGCATTACTTATTAATGTTGAATCCATTACATTTATGCCCTTCCTTTGAATGCTAGATTTAGATTTGATCTTAATTTGATGCAAATAGGTTAGGTTCCATTTATGCTCCATTTCTCTAAATGCTTACCTTATGTTGCTTTTTATTTCCTTGTCAAGTGTAGTTAGGTTAAATTAGATTTCCTTACTGGCATTGTCTTTCATTAATTAGGATTAGATTTCATACTTGCTTTGCTGCTTCATTTCGTAGTCTTAGCGTTCAAATCCAAACCCCAATTTCATATCCAAAAATTCAAAAGCAATAACTTGGAATCCTAAGATTATTAACCTGTCATTACATTCCTTGAGAGAGACGACTCGAGTTACTCTATACTATAGTAGTTTAGAGGAGTTCGACATTTTAATTGTATTTGAAATCGTAACGCGACTAAAAACGGGTATCAAATTTGGCGCCGTTGCCGGTGAGTGTAGTGGTGTTTGATAATTTTAGGATTTGATTCTATTCTTATTTGCTTTATCCTTTTGTACACAGGTGCTGCCATTTTGTTTATTTTGTGACAGGACTGCAGATTCAAAATGTCTTCAAATAAACATTTAGAGATCAAATTTTTGATGGAGTTAAAAGGTTTGTTTAAACTGAAGGAGTGTCAACAAAGGACAAACGCTTATCCATCTACTTACCAGCAGGCGTGTCAACAATTTCAGCAGCCTTTTCAAGATTTTCAGCAGTCCTATTCAGATTTTCAACAACCAGATTATCAATTTCAGCAAGGGCAGCCACAATCTCAGCCTTTTCAAGAATTTCAGCAGCCCTATTCAGATTTTCAGCAAATCCGACATTTTAATCAGCTACCACAGCAATTTCAACCCCAACAGATTCCAGAGCAGCATGGATACTTCCAACCTCTGAATCAGCCACAACAACAGTGTCAGCAGAATTTCTCATATTTTCATCAACAATTTCATTATAATCAGCAAGGCTTTCAACCTGCGCAGCAAGAATTCCAATTATACAACCAGAATTTTCAAAGCAATAATTTCGAGCAACAAATTCTATTACAGCAAGGGCAACAAAAGAATGATTCCACTCTTCAAGACTTGCAAAGACGCGTTGAACAAATAATTAGTGGATGGGAGCAAATGGGCGCTCAGGGATCGAGCCAATTACCTTCTCAAGCTACTCCTCAACAGTCAGATAGGTATAACTCATTTCGAATTCCTACGATTCTAATTGGGGGGATCAGTTATATTTCAGGTATGAGGATACACAAAGTCAATTTACTGAGCAATATCCAGCATATCAGAATCTACAGACATTCCAGGATGATCCTATGCCTTCATGGTCACATCCGGTTCAGCAACAAGAATCAGAGTTTTCGCTCACTTTGGAGCCACTCCTCACTCATTTACAACAACATCAAGAGAGGAGTCTTCAGCAGTTGAGCACTCAGATTAGCACTCAGATTAGTACTCAGCTTCAGCAGCAATTTGAGAAGGATTTTCTGCAATGTAACACTCCATTTCAGCAGCATCAGGAAGGCCATGGACAGTTTCAGAGTAGGACTGATGCTTCCAGTCAGAACATAGAGCAACCAATTGGACAGATATCCTCCACCATTAGTCAGATGCAGACTGCAAGGACCAGGATCGATGCTCAGAGAGGATATTCTAGTTCGGATGACCAGGAGTGTTGGGACCGGGTGCATATCGACAAGGATACGAGTTCGTAAAATTTTAAATTTTACGTGCAGCGGAAGAATTTGCATAAAATAATTTCCTAAATTATTTTAACTTCATATCTAGCATGCAACCTTATAGTGTGTTGACATAATCATAAAATAAAACTTTGCGGAAAAGTAAACTAATTTACATTATACCTCTCGTAACTCGAAGTAAGGGACGAGATCCAACCGTAGCGTCCCTTGGAAGCTCCGCCTCTATTCGCGTCCACGCCGAGTTCTCTTCGGGATGACTTCGCAAAGTCACGAGTTTTGTGCCGACGAGAACTACTAGATTCTCTATAGGCACAACTTGAAAGATCAAGAGAGGAAAGATAGGAAACTAACCAAGAAGAAAACGGAATCGAATTCCGAGAAGAGAGGAGTCGCTATCCGCTTCTTCTTCTTCGTGTTCGGGTTCTCCTTCTTCTTCTTGAAGCTCACGGCCTCCTCCAAGAAGTCCTTTGTGCGCCGACCCTAATCCTCTAGGGTGGGCGCCGGCCCTAGGCAAGAGAGGGAGAGGGAGAGGAGAAGAGATTAAGAGAGAGAGGGAGAGAATAATAAATCTCTTAATTACTCGATTGGAATTAAGGGCTAGCCTTTGGTTCCTTTATATAGTAGCAACTCCTTTGCTAAGTCTCCCTCTAAACCGAATTAACGGAATTAGTTATAAGAAATTTATCTTATAAATTTTCTTATTGCTTATTCCTTTTAAGCCTAGTCTTATTATAAACAATTTATAATAAAACAAATTAGTTATCATAAGAGATTTATCCTATAAATTCTCTTATGAATTTTATTATAACTAACTTTATAATAAAACTAATTATTTATCATAAGAAATTTATCCTATAAATTCTTATGAATTAATTCCGTTTAAACCAAGTCTTTATTATAAACTAATTTATAATAAAAACTAATTCTTCTTCTCTTTAAATTATGGAATAAATTTTATAAGAAATTTATAAACTTTCTTATTATGGATAAATCAATTCATAATTGATTTTATAAAATTAAAATGAACCATCTCATGGATTATTTTAATCTTCCATAAAAGAATAAATTATTATAAATTTTATTTATATAAATTTCTTTATACAAATTTATTTATCCATAATTTATAAAATAAATCGCGCTAGATTTAATTTATTAATTAAACCAATTAAATTGGTTTTCTCCTTTTATTTGGCCGGCCACCAAAGAGGGGTTAACACCCTCTTTGGTCGGCCAATCCCAACCCGGACCGCCGCGAATTAAACTCATTTAATTCGCCCAAAAAGCCTTCAAAAGACTTAGCCATTTTTAGCTTTCATTGCGCCTCTGACTAACTCAGATTCGACTTATTTCTCTTGATCGGAAAATCCAATTTTCAACTCGTTTTAAATCCCTCGGATTACTCGTAGTGCGTGTGACTAAATAGGCTTTCGATTTATGTTGGCCGTCTATAATCAACAAATTATAGAACGATCATGAGTGGCACCTAGTAGTACATCATGATCCCCAATTAATCGAAAGATCAACGGTTTGACCCCAGAAGAAATTATTCTGAAACCCTTCAGCAGCTCTAATGAATCGTGCCCCATTCCCTTCACCACCTTATACCCACTTGGTTCAGGACACGGTCAATGGTGTCAGTCCCCACTAGGCTGACTACGTCACACCTAGCCCAAGTAATGTCTTACTCGTCCTTTGGATTTCTAATTACTCTCATGTATTTTAGAGACTCTCACTCTAAACATGATATGCTCTGGCCAGAGGCTTTGAGTAACAATCCGACGATAGGCCTGGGTATACATCTCCTCGCAAGGAGTGGTGAATCCTTTGTAGGCTGTTCAAACATCTTCGGCACTTCGGCTTATACCCGATCATCCTGGGTCCACACCTCCTTGGAGATGCTTGCTTAAGATGTCAAAGTATAAGTCTCCATGACCAAGATGACTTGAACACCGCAAGTCAAAGGAACATCGCACTTAAGCCGCAGTAAGATCTTCATTGACATATCTACATGTAGATTCCCATATGAAGTCTTACAGCTAGTCACTCCAATGAACTAGTTCCCTTAACTAGCATCCATGTTTATCTCCGGACATCCCAATGTCATCAGCCAGTGAGAATCAGCTGATTAGAGAATAACCCATGCTAGTCTCAACAGAATTGATAGTGTCCGTTTTTATCAATTCATCGACTAGGGATATTTTCAATACTTCACATTTGCGCATTTAGAGATAATCACTAGTTGTGATCTCATCACAAATTCTCTTATGCTGTGTGTTGTATTGCAGACATTCAGTAGATGAGTTTAAGATCCCAATCAAATACACAAGCATGTATACTCAAATAGTGAATTATCATTTATTAATATAAATGTTTTACAATCATAAGGCGATTGCCTTAGGACACTTCTCTTATATCACTAACAGGAGGAGGTGTTATCTACAGGGAAGGCTAAAGATTTGAAGACTGTATCTGACTCATTTTTTTTTTGCAGATGATTCTATAGGTGTAGGGGATTGCACTAAGCCCCAGGGACCACCTATATTGATTGAGATGCCTTCAGAGGATAGGTTTGAGAGTGTAGGGGATTGCACTGAGCCCCAGAGACTACCCATACCTACTGGGCAGTCATTATCTATAGAGGCATTGGAGGAGATTGATGGAAAAGCTTGTGACAGCCTTAAACTCATTTCTGAAGCTCCACAGGACCTTTCTCATATTTTATTTTGTGATGATATTGTTATTGATGGTCCTAATTTTTCTAATATGGTTATTGCAGATATGGTTGATAAAGCATGCGTTGCAGATGAATCTACAGGTGTAGGGAATTGCACTGAGCCCCAGGGATCACCTACATTGAGTGACATATCAGAAGATTCAGAGGATAAGTATGGAAGTGTAGGGACTTGCATGGTGGAAGCAAAAACCCAAGAATCACCTCTTTTCGTTGTATGTTCACCAGAACCTGAACCTGAGATTGTAGTAGAGCATGTACTTGACCAGGATATTCTTCAGCACGATCAGGTACCCAAGGTTGACTTCATTGGCTGTGATACATTTCTTGATATAACATATGTGGATGTTAGTTGTGAAAATTCTATTGAGGTACCTAGAATTGATTTTATTGGTTGTGATGCATATTTTGATTCTTTTTATATTGAGGTGGTATATATTTCACTCTTTTCTTACCCTGCGTGTGTGCGGGAGGTATTTTCTCTACATGGTTTTGCAGGATCCCGTAGGCTTCTAGAATGGGTATTAAAACTTAATATCATACAACCTCCCGGAAGGACTTCTAAGGAGCGTGCAGTGGGAGGGGTCGAGTTCACTTTGACTTTTAATCATTTACCCCAAGAATTGATTCTGAACCTTAATCGTCTATGACCACCGGAAGATGCTTGTGCAAAATTAATAAGGGAGAAATCTGCGCACTACAAGGTTGATCATAGGAGGATAGTTCTCCCAAGATGGATGTTACGTGCTCTCTATCCTACATAAAGGGGAGTTTGTTCCTTTTCTTTCTTTTTCTTATTTTCTTTATGTTTATACTTGCATGTTTATTTGCTTTCATACTTTGCATTCATACTTTTCTTTCTCATTCTGCATTTTGTTTAGTCTTGAATAAATCTTATTTGATTTCGAGTTGTATCTCCTTACATGTTCCTTTATTATGCTTTGAGAATCATAAAAGATGGTTAAGTCTGACTATTGAGTTTTGGTTTCCATAGTATGCTTGGGGATATTAATTGCATTTAGTCATTTGTTGTGGTGATAGACTCTATCTTGTTGGATTAAGCATGACATTTTATTGTTCACCTAGTGAGGATATTGACATGTCTATCCTTAATCCTCTTATGTGTGATAGCATTTGTGATACTTGACACTCTAGAACTTGCTTTGATTCTTTTTGAAATTATATTAACATAAGCTTACATGAATATGATGGAGGCAAACTTTCTTATTGATCTCTTAGTTTTCCCTCTACTTTGCTATTGTTACTAGTGAGCATTTCACCTATTGGTTTCATGTCTCATTGTCTTTCCTTTCCCAGATCTTCTCATTGTCATTACATTCTCACTGTCATATCTTTATTAGCTTATTCTTCCCTGGAGTATGAGAGCATGGGGTGATTGCATGATGAATTACATTTTTTATTTATCTACTATTGGCCTCTATTATTGTGAGTTTTAGATGTTATCATACTTTGTTACATTGTCTGAGGCAGGTTTTAAGTGTGGAGGGAAAATAAGTGTGTATGAACGAATGCTTGTTGAAAAAAAAGGAACAAAAATCTCTCTGTGAAAAAAAAAGAAGAGAGAAATGAAAGAAAAAAAAAGAAGTGAAAAAAAAAGAAAAAAATGAAAAATGAAAAAAAAATCTCAAGCATTTGAAATTTTGTTAGTTATAAACAAGAAGAAATATTTTCTTGATGCATACTCATTTGATATTATTATTGAGAGAAACTCAAAAGTTAAGTGTTGATACATACATGCATTTTAAGAAATATTGTAAGTGGTTGTTCATTAAGAATGTGCAAGGAGAATTTTGAGTGTTGGATGTTTGGTTGAGTTGTTATTTTGGCATATTATTTGATTGTATACGTCATGTTAATTACCCCAATGCTCTCATATTCTCTGTGATCTTCCTTGCTATCTATCCTTCTTGTCCTCTTGTTGGCATGTGGTTACATCATTGAGAAGTCCTCTTGATTTGTGTACTTATGCTATAGTAGTGGAGAAGTAGAAAATAAGCAAGCATATGGTAGTGCAATGTCATGAATGCTTTGAGAGAACTCCACTTTCATATTTGTTAATTTTGTGAGCATCAGTGCATATATCTATCTTGTGAGGTTTTTGCCATGCTTAGTTTATTCAAGTTGATGAAATTACTATGCCTTTTGACTTATGTGAGATTTGGAACCATAAATACATCGATTCTTGAGACTTGATGATCTTAAGTAACCTTCTTTTATTTTTTTAAAGTATCGATAGGGGATGTAATGTTTGGGAGATATTTTGTTTCCTTTTAGTTTTGTTTACTTGCTCGAGACGTGCAAGAATTAAGTGTGGAGGTGTGATAACTAGCATTTTGACGGATAAATTTTGTGCAATTAGTGAGGGAATTTGAGGTTTTCGGGTGTATTTTTTTATGAAATAATGCATAATTATGAATAGGATGTATTTTCATTTAGCTCTGATTGGTCACCAAACCAATCAGGGGGAGGCCTGATCGGTCACCAGACCGATCAGGGAAGGCCTGATCGGTCCCCAGACCGATCAGGAGCAGATGGCACAGAGGAATTCAGAATTTTAGCTACTGATCACATCCTGATTGGTCCCCAGACTGATCAGGGAGACTTCTGATCGGTCCCCAGACCGATCAAGAAGCATCCAAACCGATCCAGAGCCATTCAGTCCGATCAGTAGATGTCCAGATGCGATCGGATGCGCGGGTCATCACAACCCTCCACTTGAATCTGGCAATAACGATTGATGGAGTTTCCTTGCAAGTGATCTCAGCCACTTATCAGAGGAAATCAAGGGTGGAAAAGAGAGGGAGAAAAGGAAGAAAGGGCAGCCAAGGGAGGGGATCACGCCAACACACAACGCCGCAACCTTCTTCCACCGCTGACGCTTTTTCCACCACGAAGGCCGGCGGCATACTCACCATCTCGCCGTCGCCGGCCGGTCATCTCCTCCCCCTTCCATTTCTCTTCATCTCCTCTTCCTCTCCACTCCATCAACTTCTTTCCACTTCTTCATCAGATTCGGCAGCAGTAGTTCTTCACAGCTTTTCTTCGCCAGCAGCTCTTCAGATCAATTCCGGCAGCCACTTCTTCACAGCAGCATTTAGCCGTAGGTCCTTCATCCAGCCTTCAGCAGATTAGGCAGCAGCTCATCATCTTGGGACAATACCATTGAATTTTTCTTCCTCACGTTTGATCTTCATGTCGTGAATGAATTGTAATCGGTAACACGCCCCATGTTCTAGATCCAATTCAACTTTGTTTCCTGTTGATTGGTTGTAATTGATATGGATTTCCTTTGGTTCAGATTTCCTGCATTAGCCTTAAGTCGAATGTTGCTCACAAGGTGTTTGATAGAATGTTTCTTGGACTTTAGTTTAGTAATTCCTTAGTTAGTTGTTTGCATTACTTATTAATGTTGAATCCATTACATTTATGCCCTTCCTTTGAATGCTAGATTTAGATTTGATCTTAATTTGATGCAAATAGGTTAGGTTCCATTTATGCTCCATTTCTCTAAATGCTTACCTTATGTTGCTTTTCATTTCCTTGTCAAGTGTAGTTAGGTTAAATTAGATTTCCTTACTGGCATTGTCTTTCATTAATTAGGATTAGATTTCATACTTTCTTTGCTGCTTCATTTCGTAGTCTTAGCGTTCAAATCCAAACCCCAGTTTCATATCCAAAAATCCAAAAGCAATAACTTGGAATCCTAAGATTATTAACCTGTCATTACATTCCTTGAGAGAGACGACTCGAGTTACTCTATACTATATTAGTTTAAAGGAGTTCGACATTTTAATTGTATTTAAAACCGTAACGCGACTAAAAATGGGTATCACTCATCTAGGAAAATCCTAAACAAACCAATACTTAACTAATGATGTGTCAGATCAGTGAACGCAAGGACGATGCTGCTGGAACTCCTCCATTATACAGATCCGGCGGATAAGGCACTGAGGAAGGGAGTATCAATAGGCATAATGTTCAGATCTACCCTAGGAGCTCCGAGAACCCCCTCTTCATCGCTGATCAGAGAAGTGCTCCAACGTGGTCGGCGGTGAGTCGAAGCTTGGCCGGCAATCGAGTGGCGGCTTGATGATTCGCGAGATCGTGAGAGAAGGGGTGATCGACAATTGGTGTCGTTGTACTAATCTCAGGCCAAGGCTTTCGACAACCACCGATCAAGGTCGACGATCTGAGTGAGGTGGCGTCACATGAAAGGGAGAAGAAGAGGAGGTCGCGAGATTAAGGAGGCTCGATGGTGACTAGTGGCGGATTCAAGAATTCAAGCATGGAGGGGCGATCACAATCTGAGTTGAGCATAGGAAGGAGAGAAGGGTGGGTCAGTGGGGTCGATGAGATCATGAGAAGACAAGGAAGCGCTACTGCAGAGAGGAGAAGGAAGGAGAGGGCATAGCTTGCTGCGAGCTGCGATTCTGTGAACTTACAAAGAGGGAACTTGGAAGAAGAGACGAGGTTTAGCCATTGCGAAGAGGAGAAGGAACCATGTTGCGGTCTGCGGAGAAGAGGAGGAGACGAGCGTTTAGGGTAAAATAATTAAAAATGTACGGTATATTTTTTTATCTGGGCCCAGTGTGGGCAACTGGGTCAGTGGGCTAAGTAAGCTTCACCTTTGTATCCTCCATCTCCACCAGTGGAACCTGATAGGAGTATTTTTATAGATTATTTTGGCTCTTATGCTTAGCATTTTATATCCTCTCATATGCTTAATATTGTATTTATATCATATTTTGAGTAGGATCTATTTTTGGACTTAATTGTAAATTTTTATAACTTGGATATTATTTCTTATATTTTGAATTTGATTTTGTAGGAAATCCAAGGAGCCAAAGATTAGGAGCGAGTTGGATAGAGTTTGACTTGTTTTGGAGGTCAAACAAAGGAGATCAAACCAAATTAATATGGACCGTCGATCCAGATTTAAAGAGATCTCATTCCTCCACTCAGATTAAGCCATCCAGTCATCCATCCAGATCTGAGGCAAATCTGACCATTGGTTCAAATACAATGTCAAGCATCATCTTCAATTTGGACCCAAGAAGAGGAGAGCCCAAATCCATCCAAGAGCCCAATCAACAATAACCAACTCAAGCACAATTTCATCCTCTTCATCCTTAATGAAGTGGATCAAAACCCGGATCCACTTCTTCACTCAACTCAAACTCCAATCTCATCCGTTGATTCCAATTAAAGCAATCTAAAGGCTAGATCTTCATCACTTAAATTCAATGGTTCAGATCAAGATCCTCATTCCTCAACCAATCTAATGGTTAGATCTTAATCCCCTACATCACTTAAATCAACCGTTGGATGAACTTATCACTCAAATCCAAGGGTTGGGATCAAGACCCCTCACTTAAATCAAATGGCAGAATTAACTCTCAACAAATTTGATGGTCAGGATCAAATCCCTACTTCCTCCCTTCTCCTTCTCATCCATGCACGAACAGAAACGTAGCCCCCTCTTCCTTGCGCGCACAACGACCACCCTCTCATCCGCACATCCACTCCACCCCTCTTCTTCCTCTCCTCCGGCCGGCGACATCTCTTTTCGGTCGTCGACTGGACATCCCTCTCCGCTCACCCTTCTTCCTCATCTCTCCATTGACACACACAAGTGCCCAACTTCCCTTCAATTTCTTCTTCTTTTCTTCACCACCGCCGACGACAGAAACCCATAATACTAGGGGTTCCAACCACAAGATGAGAACTTAGGTTATATATAGTTTTCATTTAAATTGATTTACATAATTTTTAGGAAATTAAAACATTTCCTCACAAAATTTGGGAAGCCTAAAACAAGCTTTTTCACACACCCGTTTATCCCCGTAAATCCTAAAAGTGGTCCAAAAATTTTAGAAAAATTTCTCAAAATTTTCCTAAAGTTATTTCTCATTTTAACCCTTCAAATTGTATTTGTCATATTTAACAATTATTTTAACTATTAAATATGATTTTGAACACCCAAGGACGAGAACAGGAAAGGCAAGGAAGAGCACCACCTTTGGAACAAGAAGCAGCAAACTGACTTCATGGCCATCGGTAAATCGGAATTCCACCTACTAAGTGTACTGCTACCATAAGAAATCAATTGGATCGGCACCTACGAAACAGCCAAAGAACTCTGGAAGAAGCTCTTAGAGCTACACGAAGGAACCTCAGAGACCAAACTAGCAAAATGAGAGTTACTTTGAAATCAACTGACCAATCTCTGGATGGAAAAGGGAGAAAAAGTAGCACAACTACATGCCGAGTTGAAGGAGCTAATCATAGGCTAAACAATCTCAGAGAAACGGCAACAAATCGAGACTCATTGAGATACGCACTAAATGCATTTTCGAGAATGTAAGAGTGGACATTAATCATAGATTCTTACTATATCTCTAAAAATCTCGAAGTAATAGTTTAAAAAGTTTATTTCATACCTTTGAATTACACGAATCAAGATTGTGCAAGCCTAAATAAAGAGTAGAAGTCGATCCAGAACCTAACACTGTAAGCCAAGAAGAACGAACCGGATTTGGAGGCATCTCTCAACGAAGATGAAGAAGCTTTTATGGTAAAAAATTTTCAAAGATTTTTAATCTAACGACTTTGATAAGAGGCAACAAAGCTATTTCGGAAGAAGAGAAAAGTAAGGTACTATAATTGCCCAAAAGAAGGACATATCAAGGCCAACTACCCAATATTAAAAAACAAAGAGTCAAGAAAATCCAAGCACAAAAACCTCAAAGCAACATGGAGTTAGTTATCGTCCGAGTTTGAAATCAAAGAGTTCAACTAGCACTAATAAGGAGTCACCAAGAAAAAGATGACAAAGCCACTTTAGAAAAGATCATCGATGAAGATGGAGTATCTACTTATGAATTTGACACAGTAAGTGAGGTATGTCTTTTACCTTCTGATAAAATATATGATGCGATTAAGTATTAAGTAGATCTTATATAAATTACGAACCAAATATATAGATTAAAAAAATTAACATTGAGTTAGAAAATGTATGTTTAAAGGAAGATTTTGAGAAACTTGAAGTTGAAAATAAAATTTTAAAAGATTAAATAGAATAGTTAAAAATGAATTCTGCATACTTAAATTCTAATTTTTTTATGAATTTCAAATTTAAAAATTAATTGGTATTTAAAGTAATACAATTTCAAGTAATTGTTCCCGGAGTTATGGTGTGGCGAAGGATAACTACTTTCATCCTAAGCATTTACGGTTTGGTTCCTAGCTACGACGTATTTTGTAAAGATTTTTTCTCAAATGGGGTACAAATCCTGGGACGCTAAACTTCTGAATCGTCGGTCGCGAGTACTTCCCGATTTAACTCTGGCGACCGATGAAAAATTTTTGTGGGAGCCGAGTCGATCGTTTAAGGTTCAATGTTACATAATCTCGTTAATTGTTTAATTTCAATTATATTCGAATAATTTGAGGAAGTAGTTCTAATATTAATATAGCTTACTATAAAATATACTTACACCGTAAACATAATAAATATTCATGGTCTAGAGACAATATATTAAAAATAACAAAATAAATATTTTAAAATTTTAGGTGAGATTTCGAGAAAGTTATATAAATGGAATATAATGAAAGTATTTAGGTGATATTATTTTATTTGATTCGGTATCTAGCTCTTCAAATTAATAGTTCGATTTTATAAAAAAATTTTATCGATCATTAAAAAAATTCATTCAAATGGTCAACATTCTTAGATATGTTTCTCAATGACAAAAAAATCTCATACTATGTACCATAACTGAGACTCAAATCTCAACTCTTTGTTTGGATGGGTGAATAGAGATTTATTAATGAAAGGGAAAGGAAAAGAAGGGAAGGGAAGAAGGAGAACTTCCTTACGGCCCAAATCGAGGCATAAAAAAATAAATCATTTGAGAGATAAAAAGTGTAAAAATCCCTTCCTTTCCTTACTCCTTCCTTCACCTCCTTCCCAAGTAAGAAAATAAAATTTTAAGATAAATAGAATTGTTAAAAGTATTCTGCATACTTAAATTCTAATTTTTTATTTATTCCAAATTTAAAAATTAATTGGTATTTAAAGTAATACAATTTTGAATACATTGTTCCTTGGAGATATGGTGTACCAGAATTTATTATGCTAAGATAAAATACGATGGATCTACTAGTTGCCCTTGTATTTTTTTTTTTTTTGATTATCTATAATAAATATATGAATATTAATATATCCTCTTGAATTTCATGAATTAGTCTATACATCTTGATGTATAGATCTTAATTTTTCATGAAGAATCTTATAGAGTCAATTTAGCAAAGTCAATATACCCACCCTCCTCGCGTACTAGCTACAACATCCGAACTAGTAGCTCCCGTGATTTACCTCCTCCGCGTTGGCCCTGAGACGGAATTGGACGGAAGGCACTGGGGACGAGCGAATCACCTTTTGCCACCATAAATCCCTTGTATTTTGTTCTCGAGATTATGGTGTAGCGGAAGGGCAACTATTCGTTTAATCTTAGGCATCCAAGATTGATCTCCAGCTAATGTATTTTGTAAGAATTTTTTTCAAATGGGACGTGAACCCTGAGATGCTGGACTTCTGGACCATCCATCATAAGCGCGTCCCGATTTACCTTGACGACCAATGAAAACTTCCATAAGCGAGTTGATCGTCCGAAATTCAACATTACCTAATCTCATAAATCATAAATCCCTTGTATTTCATTGTAGAGCCTAATATTATATTTTTTAAATTACAATTGTAGATAAAATTGCAAAATGTCTAATCCTGACCTCTCATATATACTACTATGCTAATATAAATTATTATGCTAAGATAAAATATTTTTTTATAATTTATGTGTCTATATTTTATTATAAAAACGACAATATTAAATTCTTTAAAATAAAATAATATCTCCAATAATTACAGATAAGATAATTTAATCATGTAATTTGTTTAGGGACTCTTAAAATTTATCAAATAAAAAAGTAGATATTGTTTCACGGTTGATGTTATACCTAAACACTTCCACTAAGAATATGATATCGTTTCAACAAATCAAACATGCCGTGCAACT
Organism: Boesenbergia rotunda; assembly: GCA_024364735.1. NCBI lineage: Eukaryota > Viridiplantae > Streptophyta > Magnoliopsida > Zingiberales > Zingiberaceae > Boesenbergia > Boesenbergia rotunda. Next base: position 33,779 of record JAGFNQ010000200.1, read on the forward strand.
GAAGATTTAGTATATGAATTCACAAACTAGCACAACTACCAACAAATTGGACTGAATGAAATGGTGTTTATCAAGCACAACCAATCGTTCACTTTGTTGCAAAGGAAAATGATATAAATTGCTGCGCAACAAATAGAACAAACATCTTTTAAGCATTTCTTCAAACACGAAACTTACAAATAGTTTGTTGGACCTAGGAATTTCCTCGAGCACTTTACAATCGAGAAAAAACCAACACGTCACTAACCCTGAAATAAGCAGTTATTTATATCAACGAGAACAACTTGCATAACATATTAAGATCGATCTTATCCACGAAAATCAGGAAAGCCTTTAGAAATCCTCGTCCAGCTTGAACTCATGGATGGCTACGTTGCTGTTCAAGCTCACCATCACCGAAGCCTTCTGATACTCCCCCACCCTCTTCTCGAAGAAATTGGTCTTCCCTTGTAGCGAGATGAACTCCATCCATTCAAAGGGGTTGGCCGCACGGTACGTCTTGCTGTAGCCCAGAGCCACAAGCAAGCGGTCTGCCACGAATTCAATATACTGGCTCATGAGGTCGCCGTTCATACCGACGAGTGCCACAGGTAGAGCGCTGCAGACGAAATCACGCTCAATGTCCACGGCGTCGGCAATGATGGCGCGGACCTTGTCCTCAGATAGTTTGTTACGTAGGAGACCGTAGAGAAGGCAGGCGAAATCACAATGGAGCCCCTCGTCGCGGGAGATGAGCTCGTTTGAGAAAGTGAGACCAGGCATGAGCCCGCGCTTCTTGAGCCAGAAGATGGCGCAGAAAGAGCCGGAGAAAAAGATGCCCTCGACACAAGCAAAGGCAACAAGGCGCTCGGCGAATGAGCCAGAGAAGTCGATCCAGCGAAGAGCCCATTCCGCCTTGCGAGCGACGGCCGGCACCGTGTCGATGGCGTGGAAAAGGCGCGACTTCTCCTCGTGATCTTTGATGTAGGTGTCAAGGAGGAGGGAGTACATCTCGGAGTGGATATTCTCGATGGCGATCTGGAAGCCATAGAAGGCGCGGGCCTCGGGGAGTTGTACGTCGCGCATGAACCGGGCGGCAAGGTTCTCGAGGACAATACCATCGGAGGCGGCGAAGAAGGCGAGGACGTGGGAGATGAAGTGGCGCTCATCATCAGAGAGGCGCTGCTGCCAGTGGGGGAGATCGTCGTTGAGGTCCACCTCCTCCGCCGTCCAGAAGGAGGCCACCGCCTTCTTGTAGAACTCCCAGATGGAGGGATAAGTGATAGGAAACATACAAAAGCGGTCGGGATTCTCCGCCAGCAACGGCTCGTAGTCCGCTTCAATTGCTCCTCCGACAGGAGAGGCGGCAACCGAAGGTAGGATTATCGCCGGCATGGTAGGGTTGCAGAGAAGACAGGGGAAGGTTTGGGCGGAAAAAAGAGACGGCGTGTAGGGAAGAGGTGGAGGGGGGTTTAAAATAAGGGGAAATTTTGGGCGCCGTTGCTGAAATTAAAAATTGATTATTTATTTCTAATATTTAGGAGATTTTGTCGGAACGACGGCGGGAATGGACATGGTTTTACGAGTTTTGGCGCCATCAGTGAGATTGGCGGGAGTTTAAATTTAAAGGAGATTTAGGCGAAGGCGGGACCTTTCTTTCATATCTTTACTCATATCGTGGGCCCGGTTATTAAGTGCTCGAACTCTACCTTTAATTTCCTCCCTATGTATATATTCTAAAAAAAAATACTCAAATCAAGTTCGACTCAAGTTATTTAAAACAACTTCAGTAACTAAAAATATTTGCCTATAAAATAAATAGACATTTAAATTTTTAGGTAAATCTATTTATTTAGTTTTAAAGCTGTAGATAATTATTTTAATTTCACCAACTAAGCTATTTTATGAAACAGTTTGACTGGCTTAAATGATAGATAAATTTTTTTTTTTTACTAATCATTATAATAAAGTTTGTCAAGTTTGAATATTTTAAATTTTTTTATAAAAAATGTTATTTTTGAAAGATATGTTTTAGTCAATAAATTGGTCTGAAGGGCAAGTAAGATGGTCGAAGGACAAGTAAGAGAGGCAATCAACATTAGAGCAACCATATTCACGATGACAAAGGCGATTTGTTCGCTCTCAGTACCCCACTAATCTATTTCAGGCCAATATAGAGGAGGAAAATCATGGAGGCTACTATCCCGGATGTTATATATGGTTAATATGTGAGGAGGGCGGACACATTGATTTTGCCAGATTTTGACTCTCAGATTTTATGGTTGTAACACTCACGTATTAATCATCAATCCATTCCATGAGAGGCCTAAGAGCGACCGCATTCACATGCTTATGGGTAACGGTGCAATAGTTACATCCTGTAATAAATAATCAAGGAATTTAAGGTTCAAATATTAGCTATAACATATTGCAATGAATTTTCTATCTAATGAGAAGAGGGTCTAAGAATGTTGCTTATCTAGATATGTCTTCATAAGCGCTTTCAATTTAACTTGGTAGCCGTTGAGAAATTTTCGTGGGACTGGGTTTGTCACTCTAGGATTAATCAGTTTGAAGAATACATGATATCAATTAAAAAAATATTAGAACATCCACGTCCCGGGACAATTGTGCAACGGTTAAGCCCTCCAACAGATAATTAAAAATTTAAGGATCGAGTCTTTGCTACGACTCACTGTAAGGGATTTCCCCTTTTGACTGCTACTAATATTCACATTATCAATCAAATATCAAACCAAACATGTATATGGATCTCACCCTCTAGAGAAATACCCTCTCTAAATATATCTTCAATTTTGGTAGCAAAAAACGATTTGCTATTAGTCCGGATATTATAGCTAGTGCATGGGGAGGATAATACTCATATCTTAATGATCCTGTCGTGAAGTGAGGTAGACTCCCAAGAGGGGAGTGGCCCTCTTAGCGCTACGAGCTGTGGATGCCGGCTACGATCTGCAAGAAAAGGACCATTAGCGAACCCACCGGGAAAAGTCCCCGCGAGGCACTCCGACGGTTAAGTTAGTCCCCAGTGGTGGAAGAGCAAAAAATAATGAAACAGAGAAAAAATACTATTGCGCATACCTGTGTGAAGGGGAGCGGAGGGGCTTATATAGCCGAGGGAGCCGACAGCTTCGGCCCGGCCTGCCACCTTTTGTCGTATGCGGAGACAGGGCAAGACATAGCCAATGGTGGCAGGGTAAGGTGTCGCATACCAGAATAAGGCAAGGGGCGCTGTTAGCTTGTGGGTGAGCACCGTCAGGCATCGCTTGGCCTAACACAAGAATAGGTAGCTGATGTAGCCCACAACAGATGTCACGAATGAGCCTCAAATTTAGATTTATAAACTGAAAACCCTTGGCTAACAAAATTAAGTGTACTATAGGGGTCTCAGGTCGTATTCTTCCAAGGACTAGTTAAGAGTGTTTAATTCAAGCTTGAAGGTTGTCGTTTGATATGTTTTTGGGTTTTCTAGATAAAATCGGGTTTTTTACGATAAGAGGTGGAATAACAACTTGGAACGAAATAGGCTGAACTTAGCTAAAGCATGTAATGAATTAGAAAATTGCAAGAATTACTCTTATCCTATTGAAAGAAACTAAACAACTCGACTTTAAACTATTGAATTGAAATTAGAGAACTAATTGCAGGGAATTAATTGCAGAAAACTAATTGCAGGGAAGTAATTGCAAGATAACAAAAACTAGATCAAAACATCACTTAGGAAATTGACTTGAAGTGTAAATGGGACAATCTAAAGCAACTTGAAGAAATACATGTTTAAAACCAAAACTCTCCTAAATTGAACATCAAATTAGTTTATCAACAAGACTTCCCTTTGCCGTCACACAAAGGTTGAACTATGAACCCCCTAGCTCAAAAACCAACGAAGGAAGACTCTCTTGCTCAGTTTGCTCTGTGCTGCCCTTCCTGATCAGTCAACCGACCGATCAGGTCCTCTTCTGATCGGTCACAGGACCGATCAGATGCATCTCTGTCCGGTCACAGCGATCGGTCAGTAGCTGAAAGCGATCCCCGATCACTTCCTTCTCGATTGACTGATTAGCGTTCGACCTCAGAAACTATCAGAACACCTTCGAGAACCCCCTCTACGTTGCTTCAACAGCCCCGGACGACGGAAATCAGCAATCGACAAGGATTGATTGATAGGAAAAGCAGCTTCGGCGAAACCCTCACCTTAGCTCCTTCAGCTGTGAGATTCGGATTAGCGAATTGAACAAGAAAGTTACCTAGATGATCTGAGATCTTGAAGATGAACAAATCTGATGTTGGCTGCGCGATCTGAGAAGAAACTAGATGGAAAACAATGAAGAAACTGGCGAAACTACTCTGCTCTGCGATCTGGCGACGACATCGAGCGGAAGAGGGAATTCTGATTTAAATCAATTCCTTTTGAAAATGAACGGCTGTGATTGTTCCGGACTCATCCGACGTTCGGATCTTCTCCGATCTGAACCAAACTTCCCAGATCTTGATCAATGGTCCTGATCTACTCCTCCTCAGCTGGGATCGTTCAGATCTACAACGAATGGCTCAGATTGCTCTGATCTTTGAATGGACGGTTTAGGCTCCTCTTAAGCTCGATCCAATGACTGGATGATCTCTGATTTGGACCAAATCTTCATATCTTGATCCATGGGCTTGATTAACTCTATCCTAAGCTTGGATTCATCAGAAGTTGATGGATGGCTCAGATCTAGCCGTTTCCTGATCGGACGACCCATATTAATCCGATGCTTGACCACCTTGATCCGGATCCAATTCTGACTCAAGTTTGATCCAATCTAGTCTAGGTCCATGATCAATTGAAACCTACAAAATGATATTCAAATTTAATACCCAAAATATCTCAAATATACAAAGATTTGAATCAAAGGCTCAAATAGAGGTAATTTATGAAACCTAATATAAATGTAAACTTAAGCATATAAAAGTGGATCAAAACATGGATTTGAGAGCCTAAATTAATCATCAAAATGGTAGTTATCAGTTGTCGTGGTACGGGGTGCCAGGGTATGGCAAGAGGACCACGGCGTCAGCGTGATACTCACGATTCAGGCCTGAATGGTATCAGGTCTGCACCGACCCCGTACCTCTTGTACCAGTGTTGTGTCAGGGAGGGGGTGTTCCTATGGGTCGCGACAAAACCTTGACCGGGAGTGCCAACCGGCGGCTTGGAGTGAACTCGGGCCCTACGATCGCTATCACCTAGGACAACTGTGCTTTCTGGGTCAGGGTATGCCTAGGCTGGAATACCCTGATTGGGTCGGAAGTGAGATGGTCGAAGACTATGTACCCATCCGGCTCGGGGCTCCCTTGACTCGGGCATTCACCAGTTGGGAACTTCGGGGTTTCGGCATCCGTCAGCTCGGTAACCATCCTCCGGTCGGGGTCGATATCTTATCGACCTCGAGGGAAACGAGCTGAGCTGGCCATTTGAGCACTCAGTTTGCCAGTCCCATGGGACCCTCAATCCTGACCCCCTCTAACGGGGTGCCAGGTTGACCAACCAAGCTACACGCAAGCTGGGCTGGGATCATAAGCATCCCCTTCAAGTCTAGTCGAAGGAGGCACTAAGTCCGACTGACTAGACCGTTGTTTGTGGCACGAGTCTAGTGCACCCGAGAGGCCTAATCTCCCCCGCCAACCTGCATAGTTGAACCTAAATGGGTTGTCCAATCGGCGGGCCCCGGTCCCCTTGTTTTGTTTTTTCTGTCTTATCCCTGACCTCAGCCTGGCCGACTCGTATCCTTTTCATTAATTATCGCATTAACCATAAAGTCACGTGTCCACCAGCTAATGCCTCCCCGAGCAACGAGGAATCTACCGCCTGACTCCGCCAGTGGACGCTACACACGTGTGCCACCCAGTCTCGAGAATTACCACGAACTTGATCGAACGGTCCAGGTCCGATCCCGCCTTTTCCCTGGATCGTCATCGGACGGTTGTCCTTGTCTGCTCGGTCCTATAAATAGGCCTTTTCCCTCAGCGGTTTTACCACAGTCTTTAGATTCAAAGCCATCCTACTGCAGTCGCGCACTCTGCTAGGGTTCCGGCGATTTCACCCTTCCGATCTTCTTCTCAGGCGACATCTCGCTCTTCGGTTAGTCTTTTTGTCCTTCTATTTTCCCATGGAGTCCTCTTCTTCCCACCCCGAGCCATGGTACTCTACCATGGTTACCGACCTTCATTTCCACGACCTTGACCAGCTCCAGTCGAACTACCAAATTCCTTCTGACCACCGACTCCGTCTGCCCGACCCGACTGACCGACCCGACACCGCTCCTCTTGGCCTTCGTCACCTTGTCCCAAGACCATCTACAAGTCGGGCTTCACTTTCCTATCCATCATTTTATTTCATCCCTTTGTAGATATTTCCGAATACCTTTATCTCAACTAGCCTCGAACGCCATCCGTTTGATGTGTAACTCGGTTATCATATTCACCTTGTACTAAATACCTCTCCGACCTGAAATCTTTCATTATTTCTTCTACCCCAAAAAATAAGAGCCGGGTGATTTCTTCTGCCAAGCCCGAGCCAAAACTTCCTTCATAGTGAAACTTCCATCCTCTAACAAAGGTTGGAAGGAGCGCTACTTCTTCATTAATACCACCTCGGCCCCAAGCTGGCCCACGGCTTGGGTTGAGGATCTTCCTTCTTCTCCTCTCTTATCCAAAAATTATCGCACCTCCCCAGCTTACCAGTCGGCTCTCTCTATGCTCGGCGGTAGGCATTTCCACGGGGTCAACTTGCTACGGGAGGAGATCCTCTCTACCTTCGGCCTCAGCCCGGTGCCGACCCCGAGGCCCATTTCATTTAGTGAGTGCTTCTGTATTTACCTCGAATATTTTAGATCTAACTAAGATCGTGTTACTCTCGCATCCACAATGATGCTAGTAGCAGCCTTGGAGGAAGGCTTTGGTCTCGACGACGCTGAGTTAGAGACTCGGGTCGTTTCTCAGCTGCAGCAAAGGGAGGATGCCCCGCTCGGGGCTACCCCCGTGGACTCTGCTCCCGCCGTCCCTGAGGAGACCAGGGCCACCACCAATCTCGACATGGAGCTGCTGGAAGTCGATGAGTAGCCCCTTGCTCTGAGGCACCGACGAGCTCCTTCCCCGGCTGGGGTCTCGGCCAGGCCCTCCTCCAGCGCACGCCGCAAGAAGAAAAAGAAGAGGGTGACAGCCAGCTCAGAAGCCCCCTGGGGAGGCTCCTGCCCCCGTCGTCTCCTCCTGTACGCCCGATCTCCCGCTACCAGAGGGGTCGGGGTCTCCACCGACCGAAGGTCAGATTAACCGGCCAACAATGCACCTCCTAGTACCAACTTCGTCCGACTGCCGCCTGGGAGTACCACCAGGTGAACTGCCCGGCCGTGCCAGGATCTGCGATTGTATGGACCGGTAGCTGACCGTTATCTACAAGGGCTCGAGGGGTCCTACTACCGCGGGTCCAGTAGCAAGACCGACTCCTTCTTCCTCGAAGCCACTTAGGTATATCTTGAACCAACTTTTCTTTGCTCACTACTAACTTAGCTTTAAGACCTCTATGCCCCTTCTCTTTTTTGCAGTTCTGGGAATCATGTCATAGCCTGTCTATGTCACTTCTGACCCACTCCGTGGCTCGGGTGCGAGCTGAGCGACGGGTGGAATTCTTGGAGACATGAGTCAAGCACACCCGACTTGTTTCCAATGAATCCACCCTGACCGACCTACGAGTAGAGATCATCGCTTTGCAGGACTGCTTGGCACACTTTGAAGAACAACTGGAGCTTGCCCGAGGCTAAGTCGAGACAGCGGACTCGGTCGTCGCTCAGTTGAACATCCGGATTTCCAATCTGGAGTACGCTGAGCGTAAGGCCTGGGCCCTCCAGGCAAGGACTCGGGGGAGAACTGACTAAAGCCCAAGCTGAGCTCCTCAAGTCATCCGGAGCCTCCGCGTCTCTCAAGTCCCATTGAGGTTCCAGCTTGTTGACATCGCCAACTGGCTTAATTCTTTTCCAGACAAGGTCACCGACCTGGAATGCCCTAGGTAAGATCTTCTGATTGTATCTCTGCTTCATCCTTTGGCAGTAGGAAAACATACGAGTAGCTGCCTTTCCTCGGATCTCCTCAACCAGGTCTAGTTCCAAACGTCTTCTCTCCGAGTTATCCTCATCGTAGGCCCTCCGTCGGTCGGACTCACAACCGACCTCCATAGGCACTACAGCCTCGCTTCCGTAGACCAGCTGGAAAGGTGTGTGATCCGTAGTTTCTCTCAGGGTGGTTCGTTGAGCCCACAGGACACTCGGTAACTCGTTGACCCAGGTGCCTCCAGTGTGGTCCAACTTAGTCTTCAAGCCCCTTGGGATCTCTCGATTGGCCAATTCTGCTTGACTATTACTCTGTGGGTATGCCACAGATGTGAAGGCCTGCTGAATGTCATAAGCAGAGCACCACTCCTGTATCTTCCGACCTTGGAACTGCCTCCTATTATCTAAGACTAGCTTGTGTGGAATTCCATACCGGCACAAAATGTTCTGCCACAGAAACTTGATCATGGCCTGCTCTGTGATACGTGCTAAGGCTTCAACTTCTATCCATTTGGAGAAGTAGTCAACGGCTACCAACAAGAAACTTTTCTGGGCAACGACGGTCGGGAAAGGCCCCACTATGTTCATGCCCCATTAGTCGAACACGCAGGAGACCACTGACGCCTTCATCATTTCCACCGGTCGATGGGGGAGGTTGTGATGCTTCTCATAGGATAGGCAAGTGGAGACCAGTCGATCGACATCCTTCTGCAAGGTCGGCCAATAATACCCGGCGAGCAACCCTTTTCGGGCCACAGCTCGGGCTCCAGCATGACTCCCACAGACCCCCATGTGTTTCTCTTTCAGCACATAATCAGCGACTTCGTCACCCAAGCACTTAAGCAGAGGTCGGGTGAAGGCTCTCTTATACAATGTATCCCTGACCATCGAGTATTGGGTGGCCCACTTTCTCAAGAGTCGAGTTGCCTCCCGGTCAGCTGGCAAGGTTCCACTCGTTAGGTAGGCGACGAGTGGCGTTCTCCAATCCGTCCCAAGCTCCAGCTAGACCTGCTGCTCTATGTGCATCACCATCATCACCTGACCGCTCGGTTGAGGAAGTACCCAAGAACCAATCGAGCTAGCCAACTTGGCCAACTCGTCCCCCCGTAAGTTACTTTCCCTCGAAATTTTCTGTAATTGCACCTCCTGGAATCTTGCTTTCAGTTTCTCGTAGGCCTCAACAAAAGCTTGCATCCGGTCACTGTTAACTTCAAACTGCCCGGCGAGCTGTTGGGTGACTAACTGAGAATCCGAGAAAGTGTCACCCGAGGCCCCCACGTGCTTGGCTGCTTGTAGTTCGGCTATGAGGGCTTCATATTCGGTTTCATTGTTGGTGGCTTGATACTCCAATTGAACGGATAGATGCAATTGCTCCCCTCTTGGTGAGATCATCAGGATCCCTATGCCACTGCCTGACCGAGCTGATGATCCATCCACGTACACCTGCCACGCTTCTTCAACCTCGTCCGAGTGTAACTCACTCAGGAAGTCCGCCAAGGCTTGCGCTTTGATGGTCGGCCGAGCCTGATACTGGATATCATACTCGCTTAGTTCGGTCATCCATTTAATCAGCCGCCCCGATGCCTCAGGGTTTGAAGCTACTCGCCCCAGGTTGCTATTGGTCAGGACTACAATCGGGTGCACCAAGAAATAAGGCCAGAGCCTTCGAGCAGCTAACAACAGCACATACACTAATTTCTCGAGTGTCATATATCTGCACTCGGCCCCCTTTAACAAGTGAGCAAAGAAGTACACGGGTTGCTGCTCGGCTCCCTCCTGCCTGACCAACACCATGCTGACCGACTCAGGCGAGGTAGCCAAATACACAGACAGCACCTCCCTGACCTCGGGCTTGGCTAAAACTGGCAACTCGGTGAGGTATACCTTCAACTCTTTGAACGCCTTGTCATAGTCGGCGTCCCATTGAACTTGGTGGCTCGGCGAAGGGACTTGAAGAATGGTAGCCCCCGCTCGGCAAACCGGGAGATGAAGTGAGACAGGGCTGTGATCCGCCCGGTGAGCCTCTGCGCCTCTCGAAGGTTCCTTGGTGGGGGCATATCGAGCAGAGCCTTGACTCTATCTGCTCGGATTGGCCTCAATGCCTCTCTCAGTTACTATGTACCCGAGGAACTTCCCGCTCCGAGCTCCGAAAAGACACTTAGCAGGATTCAGCTTGAGTCCATACCTGTGCAAGGTCTGGCAGGTTTCCTCCACATCGGGCACCAGGTCCACTGCTCAGTTGGACTTAATCAGTATGTCATCTACGTATACTTCAATATTCTATCCGATCTGCGACTGAAAAACTTTATTCATCATTCTTTGGTAGGTAGCTCCGGCATTTTTCAATCCGAACGGCATGACCGTGTAGTAGTACGTGCCGTCAGCCATAATGAAGCTAACCTTTTCCTGATCCTCGGCAGCCAAGGTCACTTGGTGATAACCTTGGTATGCGTCCAGCATGGGAATGAGCTCACTGCCCGCTGTCGAGTCGACCATTTGGTCGATTCGGGGCAAAGGGTAGCAGTCCTTTGGGCAGGCTCGGTTGACGTCCCGGAAGTCAATGCATACCCTCCACTTATGTCAGGCTTGACCACCAACACTACATTGGCTAGCCAGGCCGGGAACTGTTCTTCTCGAATGTGGCCGGTCTCCAGCAATTTCTCGATCTCAGCCCGGATCACCTTATTTTGCTCCGTGATGAAGTCTTGCTTCCTTTGCTTAACCAGCCGAGCATTAGGATATACATGGAAGTGGTGCTCGGCTACCTCCGGTCGGATGCCCTTCAGTTCTTTGATTGACCGGGCGAACACATCTTGGTTCCTGGCAAGGCACTTCAACAGGGGCTCCTTCAGCTCGCTCGGCAATTCGGTGGCTATCTTGACTCGGGACTCGGCCCGGTCGGAAATCAACTGAACTTCCTCCTTGTCCTCATGTTACTCGGCCCAAGGGGAGGCTTGTACCATGTTGTAGCTGGAGGATGGACAATGGGCCTTCTGACTCTCTGTTCGGACATCGTACACATAGCACCGGCGAGCCACCCTCTAATCTCCTCGGACCTCCCCTACCTTGTCGCCAACCGGGAATTTGATCTTCAAGTAGAACGTCAAGGTTACTGCCCGAAACTTATTGAGGGGCGGCCGACCCAGGATAGCGTTGTAGGTCGAGGGAGCATTCACTAAAGGAATGTAGACCATCTGGTCCTCTTTAGTGGCTCCTCGCCCAAGGAGATGGCCAACCGAATCTGCCCAATCGGCTGCACCTGATTCCCTATGAACCCAAATAGGGGTGTGGCCACCAACTCCAGTTGGGACAGTTCGATCTGCAGCTGGTCAAAGGCTTTCTTGTATAATATATTGACAGAGCTGCCCGTGTCCACAATGGTTCGGTGGACCTGATAGTTGGCTATGACTGCTATGATAACCAAAGCGTCATCATGCGAGACCTCCAATCCCTGTAAGTCTTGTGCCCAAAACTGATATGAGGCCCCTATGCTTGCACCATACTGGTGCTGACCTAGTGAATTTCTAGTCGGCGTACCTGTGATTTCTGGGCTCGATTAGAGTCTCCCCCGGTTGGCCCGCCCAAGATCACATGTACCCCTCCTCGGATGGCGTTCTGTCGATTGGCCTTCTCTTCATCCATCTCTTCGGCCTTGGCTCGGTCTTCCTGCTGGAATAGATTGCGCGTGGCCGGGGGGTCCCTTCTGGGTTCCTCAACTGCTGGGGCAGTGGTCGGGCCTCCTCGACCCGAGCCGCGCCCGGGAGATGCTTGTCATCCCCGTCCTCGGGGAGCAGGAGCCCGACCCCTACCGGTCTGTCGGCATTCTTCTGTGTCGTGGGTGTGGCTTTGGTGAAACATGCAGTAGGGTCTCCAGTGGGTCGGCAGACACCCCTGAGCCACTTGCTGCACGTGTCGTCGCTCCATTCCCACCCGGTCAATGGGTCCTCGCAGGCTACAGATGGGGCCGCCCGGGGATCTACTACTTTGGGCGGGGTTGGGTGTCGTAGTGCTGACCAACTCCTTCTTCCGAGCGGCCTGCGCTTCCTCTACGTTGATATATTTGACAGCCTTCCCTAGTAAGCTGTCGAAGTCCTTCGGCGGCTTTCTAATCAGGGAACGGAAGAAGTCTCCCTCCTGTAGTCCTTAGGAGAAAGCACTGATCAGAACTTCAGGCATGGCAGTTGGCACGTCCAGTGCCACTCCATTGAACCTCTTGACGTAGGCCCGGAGAGATTCCTTCGGGCCCTGCTTCAGCGCGAATAAGTTGAGGCTCGTTTTGTGATGCCTCCGACTGCTTGCAAAGTGTTGGAGGAAGATCCTCCTAAGCTCCTCAAAACTTGACACCGACCCATTGGGAAGTCGGTCGAACCACCTCTGGGCTGGTCCTGACAGAGTTGTTAGGAAGGCTCGGCACTTCACGCCCTCTGGGTATTGGTGTAGTAAAGCCGCACTCTCAAACTTCATCAGATGCTCCTCGGGGTTGGTGATTCCGACATACTCGGGTATCGTGAAGAATCGGAGATGTCTGGGAACCGGATCTTCCAAGATCCACGAGAAGAAAGGGTTCCGTACCAGAGTGGCCGGAGGTGGGTCGGCTGGGGACTTTCCCTTGTCTAGACGCGACCTGTGCATATGGCTGGACGCCGATGCCTCAGCCGGCATCGAATTGACCTCGTCATCCCGACCTTGGTAGCAGGCGGCGGGGAAGGGGGCCAAGCCCCCCTCGGGTCGGGCAGCCTTCCCCCGACCTCCTGAGTGTCTAGGTACTGACGGCTCGGGAAGTCTGGGTGTCGGGCTACCGACCTATGAAGGCGTTTGAGGGGTCTTCTTAGCCCGCGCGGCCAGCAAGAGCTCGTACTCCTCAGGTGTGATGGTCACCATTACTCGATTGGGATATTCCATCATGCACTTCCGATCAGGCTAACAGTCCCTCCTTCTAGCGTCAAATTTGATTTTGTCGCGAAGTGAGGTGGACTCCCAAGAGGGGAGTGGCCCTTCGAGCGCTACGAGCTGTGGATGCTGACTACGATCTGCGAGAAAAGGACCGTTAGCGAACCCGCCGGGAAAAGTCTCCGACAAGGCACTTCGACGGTTAAGTCAGTCCTCGGTGGTGGAAGAGCAGAAAAGCAATGAAACAGTGAAAAAATACTATTGCACGTACCTTTGTGAAGGGGAGCGGAGGGGCTTATATAGCCAAGGGAGCCGACAGCTTCGGCCCGGCCTGCCACCTTTTGTCGTATGCGGGGATAGGGCAAGACATAGCCAGTGGTGGCAGGGTAAGGTGTCGCATACCGGAATAAGACAAGGGGTGCTGTCAGTTTGTGGGCGAGCGCCGTCAGGCGCCGCTCGACCTGACACAAGCGTATGTGGTCGTGGTACAGGGTGCCAGGGTATGACAGGAGGATCACGGCATCAGCGAGATACTCGCGATTCGGACCTTAATGGTATCAGGTCTGCGCCGACCCCGTACCTCTTCTGCCAGTGTTGTGTCAGGGAGGGGGTGTTCCTGTGGGTCGCGACAAAACCTCGACCGGGAGTGTCGACCAGTGGCTTGGAGAGAACTCAAGCCCTACGGTCGCTATCACCTAGGATAGCTGTGCTTTCTGAGTCAGGGTATGCCTAGGCTGGAATACCCTGACTGGGTCGGAAGTGAGATGGTCGAAGACTATGTACCCATCCGGCTCGGGGCTCCCTGACTCAGGCATTCGCCAGTTGGGAACTCCGGGGTTCCGGCATCCGTCGGCTCGGTAACCGTCCTCCGGTCGGGGTCGGTATCTTACCGACCTTGAGGGAAACGGGCCGAGCAGGCCATCTGAGCACTCAGTTTGTCAGGCCCATGGGACCCTCGATCCTGACCCCCTTTGATGGGGCACCAAGCTGACCGGCCAAGCTACACGCAAGCTGGATTGGGATCACTTAAGATGACAACACTCTCATTCTAACTATTAATTCATCCCATAGGGACTAAATATCTCCAATTATGAATGCATCATAAATGAGTCAAATCAAAAAATCCTTCTGTTGGTGAAGGAGCACCAAGTCAAAATCAATTGATGCAACAAAATCCACAGTCTCATTTGAGGTTTTTGATGAAGTTTTTTTCGATATAATTGGATTTGTATAACTTGACATACATCAAAAAAGGCTTGTTGGGAGTTATCAGCCAAGGCCCCTCTGCTCGGAAGGAAAATGGGTAGTAAAATCGATAAGATTACGAAAATTAATATTCTCATATCTCTGGACCCTGCCATTGTTATCTTATCAAGGGAGAGAGCGGTGAAGATTTATCACGTCTTTTCCCAAAAGATGCCTCTTTCATTTGTGCTGAAAGGTGCATCCCGTTATAATGGATGCAATTGTTCGTAATAAACTGCAACTGCAGCATAACCATGAAAAGACCCTTCATGTATCCGGCTCAGATTTTGTTTGGCCGCTCAGGCCTTGGGAGTTCAAACCACTCCAGCACTAAGGTGCTCAAGAGCACACCCATGGCGCTCAAGAATGTAATCCACTCAAACGCTCAGGTGCTTAAGAGCACATTCCATTAGGGCATTCCAGAGCGTAACCCACCCGAACGTTCAAGTGCTTGAGAGCACAACCCACTTGGACGCTCAAGTGTTCGGGAACCCAATTGGTGTATTTGGTATGGGCTTGATATCGACAGGTATCATTAACCAAGCTACTAATATAAATTTTCAAATTTTACTTATTTTTCTTTTTTAATTTGAGCTTTTGTTTGAATTTAATCAGAGCTTAATCCATTTATATGCCATTTAACTCTTAATTCAAATTTATCAAATTATTTAAATTTTATTTTTTTTTATTATAAAATTGTTTTCTAAAGCTTTGTTAATTCAAGAGAACTTAAAATTTACTATGATGTTAAAAAATAATACTTTAACTATTTAGCATAAATCCGGTTCAAAAGTTCAAATAGTTGAGTTTGATAAGAAAAACATAATAATTAATTATTAGCTGATTGTAAATGCAATATAGGATGCCAAGACTAATCCTTTTCTTCACCTATAAGCGATGAGTAATGTTCATAGATCATAGAGCTTTACAAAGTAAATACAGAATGCCAAAATGAATTCTATAGTCTATGCATTCCTACAACTAAATTCTTTCATCAAAATAAATCATTTCAATATCAGGCTTAGTGTTCTTCTGTCTTAAAAAATAAAGGCAAAGCAAAATAGAAAAGAAATAGATATTTTTTTCACAACTGATACTCTATTTCTTTGATAGCCAAATAAATTCACAAAATTGTATCAAGCAGGATATTTAAATGCTGCGCAAACAAACAGAACAAACATCTTTGAAGCATTTCTTCAAACATGTAACTTACTACTAGTTGATAAGCAGAACCAAAGCTAGGCATTTCCTCGAGCACTTCACATTCGAGAAAACACAACACATTCCGATCCCGGAAACAAGTAGTTCCCAATGTTTTCTTTAATAGAGGATTCATTCTCTATATCAACGACAAGAAATACCAA
This sequence comes from Boesenbergia rotunda, assembly GCA_024364735.1. NCBI lineage: Eukaryota > Viridiplantae > Streptophyta > Magnoliopsida > Zingiberales > Zingiberaceae > Boesenbergia > Boesenbergia rotunda. Next base: position 49,362 of record JAGFNQ010000200.1, read on the forward strand.
ATTATATAAAGCTTAAACTTATTCGCGCAGAGAAGGGAGCCTTTAGAAATCCTCGTCCAGCTTGAATTCATGGATGGCTCCATTGCCGTTCAAGCTAGACATCACCGAAGCCTTCTGGTACTCGCCCACTCTCTTCTCGAAGAAATTGGTCTTCCCTTGAAGCGAAATAAACTCCATCCAATCAAAGGGGTTGGACGCGCAGTACATCTTGCTGTAGCCCAGAGCCACAAGCAAGTGGTCTGCCACGAATTCAATGTACTGGCTCATCAGGTCGCCGTTCATACCGACGAGAGCCACGGGCAGAGCGCTGCAGACGAACTCACGCTCGATGTCCACGGCGTCGGCGATGATGGCGCGGATCTTGTCCTCAGAGAGTTTGTTACGGAGGAGACCGTAGAGGAGGCAGGCGAAATCACAGTGAAGCCCCTCGTCCCGGGAGATGAGCTCGTTTGAGAAAGTGAGACCGGGCATGAGCCCGCGCTTCTTGAGCCAGAAGATGGCGCAGAAAGAGCCGGAGAAAAAGATGCCCTCGACACAAGCGAAGGCAACAAGACGCTCAGCGAATGAGCCAGAGAAATCGATCCAGCGAAGAGCCCATTCCGCCTTGCGAGCGACGGCCGGCACCGTGTCGATGGCGTGGAAAAGGCGCGACTTCTCCTCGTGGTCTTTGATGTAGGTGTCAAGGAGGAGGGAGTACATCTCGGAGTGGATGTTCTCGATGGCGATCTGGAAGCCATAGAAGGCGCGGGCCTCGGGGAGTTGGACGTCGCGCATGAACCGGGCAGCAAGGTTCTCGAGGACAATACCATCGGAGGCGGCGAAGAAGGCGAGGACGTGGGAGATGAAGTGGCGCTCGTCGTCGGAGAGGCGGTGCTGCCAGTGTGGGAGATCGGGCGAGAGGTCCACCTCCTCCGCCGTCCAGAAGGAGGCCACCGCCTTCTTGTAGAACTCCCAGACGGAGGGATAGGTGATGGGGAACATGCAGAAGCGGTCGGGATTCTCCGCCAGCAACGGCTCGTATTCCGCTTCGATTGCTCCTCCGCCAGGAGAGGCGGCGGCGACAGGTGGGGTTATTGCCGGCATGGTAGAGAGGCAGAGAAGAAATGGGGCTGTTTGTGCGGAGAAGCGACTACGAGTGCAGGGAAGTTGTGGCGGCGAGGGTTTAAATTTAGGAGAGATTTTGCCCAACGGCGGGAGCAGTAAGGGTTTTCGCGAGTTTGGGCGCCATCATCGAGAGTACCGAAATTTCCGGATTTTGTTGGCACTCTATCTATGGTTTACCTTGCCTCAGATTGGCCAGTCCTTCACCGGCCATTTAATTAAGGCGAGGTCTACCGGGTGTGTTAAAGGGTGAAGAGAAGGCAACTTGCACGCTGAGCCCGCCCTTGGTTTGGTTTTCGAAAGGGACGTGAACAAAATATCTATCCGGCCCATATTAATTTAAGTTGAATATATGGGCCGGCCCACTCTATGGAGGAAAGTATTCGGTTGGATCGTGTCATCCTGTACTTCTATTATAAAAATCACTCCGAATATTCAAAAAAATACTCAAATGATTTCTCTTTTAAGCAAAATGATTCAATTTTTTTTAAAAAAATTCTCAAATACCTGATTTTATTTAATTAGTATATTTTTCTTGATAAATAACGATCAAAATAGTATATTCTTTTCGCTCTAATTCCTCAACTGTTCCCAATTTCCCCCGTGATAAAGGACTGTCAAACATGCAATTCATCTCCCTCGTAAATTCAAACAATCTTTATGTGCCTCGAATACCAACAGGCAATCGATTACTTTATTGAGTAAAAGCTGTTCATAAAGCCGAGACAGAATTCACAGCATCCACAGGTTATCAAGACGTCGAAAATAACTGCTCATGAGGAAGAAACAAATTATTATGGAAACGAATTACTCCGTTTGAATACAGATAGATCTCTTCTTCTATATGAGATTTGATCCAACATAGGGAATGCCACAGTCGAACCTACTATACTCCACATATACTCAAGAAATCAGTTGTCATCATGGTGAGACCAGTGGAACCACCATTGGCACTACCAAAAAGATATGAGCAAAGTTGAAAAATCCGTGGCTGCCATTGCACCTCAAGCTCCGGGCTCATCGACATATCGAAACGTCACAAGAGCAGGCAGACTGAGGACCACACTTGATGTGCCAATGGAAGTGTAAATTGATAGGGCGGGGACCAATAGTAGTTAGTGTAGTGTGTTTGTACATGCTGGTGAGAAGCCATGATCGATCGATGCGTGAACCATTGACAAGAAAGCAGGCATCTTCATTACTCAGGCCCTTGTGGCGTGGCCAACAGCATCAGCCAAAAGGTTGAGATATGTACAGGTGGGGTGAGCTGCCTCCCCTGCACGCTCTCTGTCCCTGTTTTCTCACCCTTTTGCTCACAAGATGAGCTTTGCAATAACTATATTGATGTTCCAAGACATCTCTAATTTTCAGAATGGTTTGTAGCTTCAAAAAGGTAAATGTGATATCAGTCCATGAATTATAGATGGCTAATGTCAAGGTGAAATCTTTCACTTGCTCCATTTACTACAAAACGAAGGGTCACTCAGAGCGAGAGCAGCAGGTACAACAATGAGAAAGGATTCTAACCCCAAGACAAAGGTACAAATTCCTTGTCTTAATGGGTGGGAAACACATTTCCCACTTGCCACTCTGTGCATGAAAGACGTGGTCACTGATCACAAGTTGGCTGCTCATGTCCCAGATGGAATCTATACCAACGAGAAAGAGCACAAGCGTCAGTATAAAAGAAATTATAAACATTCAAGTGAGACTGGAAAAGGAAACAATTTATCATAAAAAACTTTACCTTGATTTTGCAAGCTTAAACTATGATAACGTGGCCTGAAGAATAAGTTAAAGGCAGCCAAATACTAAAGACCAATTACAATTACAGATCCATGGGAACCCCAAATCCATTGAACTGCTGAAAAGGATCGAATATTCAACAAAATCATAGTGAGACGTTAGACAAACCTATACCTACCAAAAATTTCCACAAAACTTTGCCCACCTAAGCACGTGCTCTGTTCAATTATTGCTGCATCTCCCACTGTCAACCGATAAACGCCAAAGGCATGAGCAAATGCAGAAAGAACAGGCTGCTGAGTTACTTCGATTTGTCTTAATCTGGTTTAAAGATGATTATAAGTATAGGTTGGGAATACAATAATAATTTAACATTTAAAATAAATGAAAAAATCATAATTTAATAAGATCATAATTTATAAGATGTCTGAGGCTTTTTGAGTGGAGTTCAAAAATAAAAGTTCAAAAATAAATTCACGAAGATTTGATTCAAAATAGATAATATTATATTATTATGGAGATATATGAATTATTTTAGTTCTAAAAAAGGTGGGGTTCCAGAGGAATAACCTCTAGGCGAAAAGTTTAAACAGTCAAAGGTGATTGAATGTTTGGTTGAAATCCTGGATGAGTGAATCATAGATGATGAAAAGTCTAAGCAGGTCATTGTTTACCGGATGTTTAACAGGAATCCTAGGAAGCAAAAATTAGGTGGTGAAAAAAATTTTAGAGAGTAATCACCTTGATTGACTAAATGCTTAAGAGGAGGTTTGGAATAAGTTAATAATGACAAGATATTTAAGGGAGGTCTAGAACATATCAAAAATGATCGAATAATTGAGAGAAGATTTTGATCATAAAAACAATGATGCTTAGAAGATTTTTAAGAATATAATTAAAATTACACTTGAAAAGATTATAAATTTATAAGGTAAATTATCGTCATTGACCATTGATATGACATTATTGAGTTGAGTAAAAAATAAACCCGGATTTATTCCCCAAGGGAATAATATCATACAGCAACTGATCCTACATCATTTAGAAAAACCTCAACATAAATTAGATTCGATGACAATAAACAGTGTCATCGTACCAAGTCAATGTTCCAAAGACACTAAAAGTTAGAAAATCAAGAGATGACCAGGTTAAAAGTTTTGCTGCGGGAAGGATTTTTATCATTACAGTCAAAATGTCTTACATCAAGGTTGGGTGTTCACTTTAACATGCTCAAATAAGTCGAATTTCGGAAGTGCAATTTTTTGTTTCGATTAGCGCAATGGAATTCAAGTATCTGGACAAAGCAGCAAAGAAAAAACATACAAAAATACACCAATTAATTTCATAAAATTTTCAAAGTTACTTCTTGACAGCCCTGGAGGGTGCTGACAAAAGTTGGGCAGAAGGAAGTTAGTATATAAACAGTTAGACTAGTTGCTAAACATAATCAAGAACGCTCTTGAATTGCTTTTCTTGGTTTCCATGGAAAATAATCCAAGAGAACTGCAACTACTAGTCCAGTCCTCGACTTCTCTTCCATCTGAAGCGCTGAAGTCCATGGCGAGATGTGATCCCACTGCCCATCCTCTGCCTGACCTTAATCTGTCGATGAGTGTTGGGACACCATGGCCATCTGCTAAAGAGGAAACCCAAAGCTATGCAAAAAAACTGCAAGTATTAAGGCAACATACTGCTGAGCAGATCCGACTTGCAGCTGTTGAACAGGCTTATATTGAAAGAACAAGGGAGCTGACAAGGAGGGAACTGGAGTCGGCAAAGAAAGAGTTTGCACGAGCCAAGCTAGTATGGGAGCGAGCAAGAGAAGAGGTGGAGAAAGCAGAGAGATTGAAGGAGATAGCAACCAGAAGGGTCAGCTCTACTTGCATGGAGATCACTTGCCAAAGTTGTCATCTACCATTCCAAGCATAGAAGAGCCTAATTAGAATCTCAGGTTCAGGTTCAGGTTCTTGCTACTCCGTGGATCATAATCATGAAGTGAACTTCTCTAAAGTTAAATATCCAAGTCATTGTCCTTCCAATTCTACTTCACCACTTTAGCTCAAAGAGAAAAATAAATCGATACTATTAGTGCAAAAAAATGGAGTTCCCAGCTAGTTGACTTGTCTGATATTGATATTTATTCTTGATTCCTTTTTTTTTTTTTTTGTAATCTGTGATGCAGCGGTCACCTTCACTCGAAAATTAAGAGAACAGAAACCTCTGCATGTTTGTCATCAGTGTACGTGGAACTCCTGCTCAAGTAGAATGAAGAGAATCAGAGAACAAGAAGCTTCCCTATTAAGAAAAGTACTCATTACTTTCATATTACCATCTGTACCAAACACCAATGCAAATTTCATAACAACCTAGCGATTTGTTCTATATTTTTCATACAACTGATGCATTTACGAAATCATCTAGATCTTGGAGACATTTTTTGCATTCATCAGCTGATACTAAGTGCCAAACTGGCATCAGATAACCACCATCCAAACGAAGCAGATGCAACTAACTGTGAGTGAGAGTCAATCAATTGTTCTAATATAGTGCCCGTGTTTGATATTTCATCATAGTTCAGTAATAACAATACTTTATTGATTCCTTTATTATGACATTTCCTAAATGGTCAACAGTAAGATTAACACGGCTTGATATGACGATTACTAAGTGATAAACAAAAATATGGACGATCAACAAAAAATATCAAGCTCTTTTTACGTTTCTTAGTCCCTTGTCAACTAGAAACAAGAATCAAGCTTAGTATCATCTATTGTGAGCTTCATCAAGTGAATAGTAGGAATATTCAAGGATTCAAGCAAAGGTGAAGTTATAAGCGTGATTATGCCTGATGCCGCCCATGACAGACTAATTACATTATTGATTCACTAATACCTGCCAAATATGCGCTGCAAGAAATTGCCTATTTAAAGATATAAGCATCATTTCAAAATCAACTAAAAGGATAAAGGATTATAGAATACTGCAGAAACACGTAACGAGAAGTAACAGTAGCTAATATCATTGTAGTACAAAGTGTGATCCATAAGATTAGCATAAGAGTTGGTTCATTATAACAATGATATCATCGTTATTCAAAATTATCAGACTGTCAGATCTGGAGTAATCAGAATCAGAATCTAGCAAAATCAGTATCTGAAAAAAAAAAATCCAATGAATAATTGTCTCCCTATAAAGTTATGTTGGTACCAAAATCCCATGAATAGTTATCTCCCTACGAGCTTATCAACTCATGATATGTACTGATCCCATCCTGTACAAACAATTCATACTCAAAGTTTGCCTCGCTTATTAACTGCTTGTAATTCTAAACCGACGTGACAGATGGGATACCTTCATCGAACATTTTTATACTACTAAAAAGGATTACTGATATATACAGAAATAATTCAACGTCACAAACTGAGAATTTTCTGTGCCATAGAGACTTAGACCAGTCGAATTGTAAGCCAAGAGTGCCCGACGTAGTTTTCTATATAGTGCAGAATATGCAGCTACTGATTTGCATGGACCACGTACCCGTTAAAAAGGAGCAGAAAAAGAGTAACAAAGAATATATAAGCAAAAAAATTTTATTATTCATTGATGTTTACGTCTATGGATAATATAATATATATAATATATAAAAGTATTTGGTCCATTAACAAAATTATTTTAATAATTATAATAAAATTATTCTAATAATTTTTAATTTGATCTGATTATTTGATTCGGTCATTCCAATTATATTGAATAAATATTTTTTACTCCCGACAAACTCAACGTGAGATCGATGTTGAGTTTACTTGCTAGCTTATTGAAATATTATTTGGATAATGACTTAATAAACATATCAGCAATTTGATCTTCTGCAGAAATATAAGAGACGGATAATTGTTTAGTTGTCACACGTTCTCGAAAAAAAATGAAAATCAATTTCCATATATTTTGTACGAGCATGAAAGATTGGATTAGTTGTAAGATGTTAGGACCAAAAGAAATTAGGATATCTCCACAATGACATGATATTGTCCACTTTGAGCCTAAGCCCTCATGGTTTTGCTCTTGGGCTCTCCCCAAAAGGCCTCATGTCAATGGAGATATCATATTCCTTATAAACTAATGATCTTCCTATGTGCTTCTCAATGTGGGACTAAGTTTGCACCTTGCAACCTCTAACATTCCCCCCTCAAACAAAGGACCACATGCCCCCACCACAAACAGAAACACTTTCCGTTTAGATGTCTGATCCACTAGGACTTTCTGCCCCTTAGTCCACTTGACCTACTAGGACCACAACCTCTAACAATCCCCCCTCAAACAAAGGACCACATGCCCCCACCACAAACGGAAACACTTTCCGTTTAGATATCTGATCCACCAGAACTTTCTGCCCCTTGGAGCCCACATATCCTTTATTTAAGGCTTAACACACATGGTTAGATCTGGATGAGCAACCTGGCTCTGATGCCATTTGTAAGGACCAAAAGGAATTAGGATATCTCCACAATGGCATGATATTGTCCACTTTGGGCCTAAGCTCTCATAGTTTTGCTCTTGGGCTGTCCCCAAAAGACTTCATGCCAATGGAGATACCATATTCCTTATAAACCAATGATCTTTCCATGTGCTTCTCAATGTGGGACTAAGTTTGCACCTTGCAACCTCTAACATAAGATATGCTGCTCCAATATTGTTGCACCAAATTTTTGATATATTATTTGATGCAAGATGAAGTTCAAAAAGAAGTGATTGAAGCCAAATAATTTTAGTAGTGATTGAAGCTAAATAATTTCAAAAACAAGTGATCAGCCTCAGTGGTTAAATGAGACATCGTAAGTTGCTTTTTTCAAATTCCATAAGATAAGATTTTGTCCAAGAAATATTACATATCCACTTATAGATCGTTTGTCTTCAGGAGAGCTTGCCCAATCTACATCACTATAAGCATATAAATCTCGAGATGATTGACAATATAAAAGAAGACCATGTAGAATAGTACCTTTGAGATAGTGAAGTATTCTTTTTTATATTATCCCAATTTTGCTCATTTGGGCATGCATAAATTGACAAGCACTATTTACTATAAAAGTAATATCAAGTCATGTGATAGTGACATATTATAAAGCTCCAACAATACTTCTATACATATGTGGATCAAACAAAGTAGGAGAAGATGAAGTTGTAGAATTGTTTATACCAATTGGTATAGAAACTGGGTGTGTTTCATCCATTTTGTCTCTTTGGAGAAGCCCAATAATGTATTTGCTCTGAGAAAGGAGATAGCCTTCCTCGTGTGGAATATGTTCAATACCAAGAAAAAAATGAGCATTACCCAAATCTCAAGTAGAAAATTATTTATTGAAAATATTTAATAAAGTTGTGATATCCTTTAAGTCGTTATCGGTTATTACGATGTCACCCACGTAAATAAGAAAAAATATTACTAATTAATCATTATATTTGTAGAATAGAGATGAGTCGATTTTGATCTAGAAAATTCTTGAGCTTTTAACTAATTAGACAATCATGCATGAGGAGCTTGTTAAAGACCATATAAGGATTTCTTGAGTTGATAAACATGAGAAGAAAATTATGGATGAATGACCCTAGGTGTTTGCTCCATGAATATAATTTTCTCAAGATGACCATGAAGAAACGCATTGGAAATGTCTAATTGTTGTACAGGTCAATTAGAACTAATAGCTAACAATAATAATAGTCTAACAGATGTAATTTTAATGATCGAGCTAAAAGTGTCATTGAAGTCAATATTGGGCTGTTAGCTAAATCCTTTGTCTATAAGTCGAGCTGTATGTAATTCAAGAGAACCATCAGCTTATGCTTAAGACGAAATACTCATTTAGTGCTTATAACATTCATTGAGGGAGTACACTATTGATGCAGTCTGGCCCTGATTGTTGTTTTGGTGTTGACATCGATTTTAGTTTAGGTTGATTATGATGATTATGATGAAGTCCTGGTCGGGGATCAGGCAAGGGATGGAAAATCCTAGTCTGGAGGGCTAGGTGTTGAAAAGTCCTGACCTGGAGGGTTAGGTGTGGAAAATCCTAGCTTGGAGGGCTAGGTGTTGGAAAAGTCCTAATTCGGAAAGGTTGGGTGAAAAGTCCTAGCTTGGAGGGCTAGGTGAAAAGTCCTAACTTGGAGGGTTAGGTGCAAATTCCCATCCTGGAGAATTAGGTGAAAAAGTCCTGGCTTGGAGGGTCAGGTGCCTAGCTTGGAGGGCTAGGTTGGATGATGTTCTAACTCGGAAGGGTTGGGTGAAAAGTCCTAGCTTGGAGGGCTAGGTGAAAAGTCCTAACTTGGAGGGTTAGGTGCAAATTCCCAACTTGGAGAGTTAGATGGAAAATCCTTAGCTTGGAGGGCTAAGGTGGATGGAAACTTAGCTTGGAGGGCTGAGTTTGAGTCCCTGGATCGGTTTGGTGATCGATCAGGGATTTTGGCACGCTGCTCCTTCGTGGATCGGTCGGGTGACCGATCCAACGATGACTGATCGGTCGGGCGACCGATCAGGGAGCACACAGTGAGGTTGGGAACCTACTGTGCTGCTCCTGATCGATCTGGTGACCGATCAGGGAGTATGCGTTTCACCCATTGACTGGCTCCTGATCGGTCTGGTGACCGATCAGGGAGCGAGCAGTGAGGTTGAGTTCCCTTGCTGAACTACTTCTGATCGGTCTGATGACCGATCAGGTTTACTGTGCAGATCGTTCTGGAGAACGATCAAGCATCGCAGGTTCCTCTCTATGATCGATCAGGACGGAGCCTGATCGGTCTGGTCAGGTTCTGATCGGTCTGGTGACCGATCAGGAGGCTGCCTGATCGGTCCGGTGACCGATCAGAAGGCTTAGCCTGCGAAACTCAGAAATCGCCCAATATAAGGGTGGATCGGTCCGGTGAACGATCCAAGACCTGGGATCGGTCTGGTGATCGGTCCAGGAGAATCTCAAAGAAATCGCGATTTCTAATTGAGCGTTGGGGATCGATCAGGACGAAGCCTGATCGGTCTGGAACCATCCTGATCGGTCTGGTGACCGATCAGGAGGCTCTCTGATCGGTCCTGTGACCGATCACTTTAATTCAAATTGCATTGTCAGACGCTCTGATCGCGTCTGAACTCAACCGATTCGCTGCCACTTTCCTCTGATATTTGATATGCTGTTTGATTTACTGCTCTAATATGTTGATGCAGTCTGGTCCGATTGTTGTTTTGGTGTTGACAACGATTTAAGTTTGGTTGAGTAAGAATTGATGAAACCCTGGTGAGTGAAGCCAGGTCCTAGCGAGTGAAGCTAGGTGAAGAAAATCCTGGTGAGTGAAGCCAGGTCCTAGCAAGTGAAGCTAGGTGGAAAAATCCTGGTGAGTGAAGCCAGGTCCTAGCGAGTGAAGCTAGGTGAAGAAAATCCTGGTGAGTGAAGCCAGGTCCTAGCAAGTGAAGCTAGGTGGAAAAATCCTGGTGAGTGAAGCCAGGTCCTAGTGAGTGAAGCTAGGTGATTGAAACCCTGGTGAGTGAAGCCAGGTCCTAGTGAGTGAAGCTAGGTGGAAAAATCCCGGTGAGTGAAGCCGGGTGATTGAAACCCTGGTGAGTGAAGCCAGGTCCTAGTGAGTGAAGCTAGGTGATTGAAACCCTGGTGAGTGAAGCCAGGTCCTAGTGAGTGAAGCTAGGTGGAAAAATCCCGGTGAGTGAAGCTGGGTCCTGGTGAGTGAAGCCAGGTGATTGAAACCCCGGTGAGTGAAGCCGGGTGACTGAAACCCCGGTAAGTGAAGCCGGGTTGAGTTGAATTGGAGCCTGATCGGTCTGGAGATCGATTGGCACGGACTCCATTTAGTGGATCGATCAGGTGATCGATCCAGGGAGCCTGATCGTTCTGGTGAACGATCAGACAGAGAGAACAGAAGGTTGACAACCTTCTGTTTAGCCAAAGGAGAAAACCTGATCGGTCATGGTGACCGATCAGGGTCCTCCTGGACCGATCAGGAGAGCCCCTGATCGGTCCAGGGATGTCCTGATCGGTCAACATGACCGATCAGGACAAGTCCCTGATCGGTCAGTGACCGATCAGGACAAGTCCCTAATCGGTCAGTGACCGATCAGGAACCTTTGGGCTGCCTGCGTTTGAAAGAAACCAAGTTCTCTGATCGATCAGGGTGATCGATCAGAGAGGGACTGGATCGATCAGGAGATCACCTGATCGATCAGGGTCATCACTGATCGGTCTGGTGACCGATCAGTATCTGAACATTAATTCAAACGCGCTGTCAGAAGTTTCTGAACGCAACCATACACTGTTCCATTACCTGTGATGTGCCTTGCTGAGCCTATGTTGGAGTGTGTGCAGGTAACAGGGATGGTGTCAAGCACTCAAGGAAGGAGGAGCCTTCTCTGGAGTGGTTGTGTGGCCTTGTCAAAGTCTCAACGGGCGATTGGAGCGGCTGGCGACTGACGGAGGCTCAGCTGAAGAGGACTTCAGTGGACTGGGTGCTCAGTGGAGTTGGTGGGTCAAGCATGGCTCAGTGATATGGCTCAGTGATGCTGATGAGACTTGGCAGTGAGGAAGCACTTAAGAGGAAGCGGCTGAAGAGATCGAAAAAAAGAGACAACAGAATAGAACAGAAAGAAGCAAGTGTGTTGCTGTGTTTTTTGTTGCTGTGAGATCTCTTAGAGCTTACTCTTGAGTGTTCCTGTACATCTTTGAGTGAGTCCCTCTCGTATTCTCCTGTGCTTAACCTTGTATCATTCTGAGAAGCTTGTGGAGAGGTTTCTCCACCGAGAAGGAGACTCTGTTCTATCCGGGACACCGGGGCTTGATCTGCCGACGATCAAGGGATCGCTCACCTTACGAGCACGCCAAGGAGTAGGGGCAAGTTATCCCCGAACCTTGTACATCGAGGTGTTAGCGACTGGTTTGGTTTCTGTTTCTGTTCTGCAGTTATTTGGTTTCTGTATTTGTTTCCGCTGCCTAACCCTAACTGCAGAGAAAGATCAAAAAGAGCCAAAATCTCTTGTCTTGGCTATTCACACCCCCCTCTCTAGCCCAACAAGTGGTATCAGAGCTGGGAGCTCTGTTCACGGCTTAACATCCGAGAGCTAAACCTGATGGCTTTGAGAGAGGGTTTCAGCACCAACAGACCTCCCTACTTCGATGGCTCAGATTTCCAGTACTGGAGATCGCGAATGGAATATTACCTGAAGACAAGCATTCAAATGTGGTTTGCTGTCAAGGAGGGTTTCTCCCCACCAAAGGATGCAGAAGGAAAAGAGCTCGAGTTCTCGAGCTGGTCTACTGAGCAAGTCAGAAAGGGAGAAGCTGATGCAAAGGCTGTGGTCACCTTGCAATGCGGTATGACCAAGGACCAACTGATAAAAGTTGGCCCCTTCACAAGTGCTAAGGATCTCTGGGACAAACTCAGAGAACTTCATGAAGGAACTCAAGACACCCGTACAGCTAAGAAGGATCTCCTTCTTAGCCAACTTCAAAACCTTTCCATGGGAGAAAATGAGAAGGTAAGTGAGCTTCATGGAAGGTTCAAGGAGATACTCAACGGCCTCCATTCCATCAGTGAAAGGGTAGACAATCGCGACCTCGTAAGGTATATTCTTAAAGCTTTTCCTAGAAGTGCCTTGTGGGCATCCATGGTGGATGCTTACAAGGTATCCAAGGATCTTTCCATTATTAAATTAGAAGATTTATTCTGTGAGATGGAATTACACGAGATCGCTAACCAAAGCCCAAAAGGGAAAGGGTTGGCTTTTGTGGCAGGGAACAGAAGACAAAAGAAGGAGAAGAAGAAGGAGCAGAAGAAAGAAAATGTGGAGTACTGCCATGTGGCTTTAGTGGCACTAGATGAGCCAAACAAGGAGAGTGATAGCGAATCAAGCTCCTCAACCGCGCCTTCATCATCTTCGGATGATGAAGAGGTAATCTCTCCAGAATTAGATAAATGTTATAGGACCATAGCATGTTTAACGGATTTGTTAAAGAAATCTAAAAAGAAAGTCAAATCATTAAAATTGGAGGTAGAACAGTTGAGAACCTCTAAGGATGAGGTAAGTAATGACTTTCATGATGAGTTCCTCAAGGATGAGAACAAGACTCTTAGGAGCGAAATTGAAAACCTCAAGAATATTCTTCAGAAATTTTCAACTAGCTCTAAAACCTTAGATATGATTCTAAATTCCCAAAAAGCAGTTTATAACAAGGTTGGTTTGGGTTACCAACCTAAAGAATCAAGTTTCATGACACTAATGTCTAGGACTCGTGTTAGACCAAATCATACTTCTAAGGGTCAAAAAGTTCAAAAGAAAATGACTAAGGCTTGGGTGCCAAAGTCAGTTGTTGTAGATGCTTTAGGTCCCAAAATTTGGGTACCTAAAACCTCCATCTTTAGAATTGTATAAGCATGGGTTGAGGGGGAGCATGTATCAACATGAGTGGTTGATATTTGGTCCTCCAAAACATATAGCCATTCCTAGTTAGGAATGAGCTTACCATTTCATCAAATTCATATGAATGGCTTAGGTTGACACATAACTTACTCTCGCCATGGGTTGTCTTGGATAGTTAGGTTTCTTGTTGCAATTTATGTTTTCTTGTATATGTTATACATCATGAATGCATGCCAATTTTGGTTAAGAATAAGATGAACACATGTTTTGGTACTAATTTGATACAAGCATGTTTTTGAAAGTTTGACCACAGTGTTATTTGTATCATGAAATCTGATCATATATATATTGATACATGCTGATCATATTTTGAAAATCTGATTTTAAGTATCACATTTTGATAATTGTTTGATTAAGTGAATTATGATGAACAAAGCTCATTTAGGGAGAAAATCTAAGTGAATTAGGAGATAGAAACAGTTACTGAAAGTTTCTGCTTTTGCTGGTTTCTGAAACCTGAGTAAAATTGTGCGAAACTCCTAAATACCAAGCCTGATCGGTCCACCGACCGATCAGGACCCACCCTGATCGGTCACTGTGACCGATCAGGGATCCTCCTGATCGGTCTGGTGACCGATCAGTCCAATTATGATGTTCAATTGGTCAAAGAAGGGTAGAAATTTCTAAGATTTTTGATTTTCAGGAATGTTTCTGAAACATTAAGGATTAAATATCAAATTGATACAAACCTATGTTGGGATGTTCAAATTGATAAGAAAGGGTGTGTTGAGTCATGACTCTTAGTCTTAATGTCGTGTTTCGGAAATATTTCTGAAATAACGAATAGTAATAGAGTCTATGCCCCCGTTGAGGAATGCAAAATGTCAATGCAGTCTGATCAGGAATGTATCTGGTTTCAGAAATTTTTTTTTTAAATCTGATCGCTCCCCAGATTAACAAAATATTTCTGTATCAAATAATCAAAATTATATATCAGATACAGAAGCATTCCTTACTTGACATATGAAACATACACATATGTGACCATGATATAGTTCGGTGTATGTTTTCAACCACTGTTATTGTCGTATGATGCATATACATTGTTGTCATGATACATTTATGGTATATGCCTCTCATATGCAAAACTTCTATCTTTGATTATTTCGGATTTTGGGAAGAGACCCTAGGTTGAGGGGGAGTTATGATTAAACTTAATAACCATACCCTTTTCGGTGTTTGACAAAGGGGGAGAGAATGGTTGATTAAGTTTAGGGTTTGTTATTGTAGGGGGAGGACTTTGATTCCCTTATGATAATTTAATTGACTCTGATTAATGAATACCTAAACTTAAATCGGGTTGCCAAACAACAAAAAGGGGGAGATTGTTGATGCAGTCTGGTCCGATTGTTGTTTTGGTGTTGACAACGATTTAAGTTTGGTTGAGTAAGAATTGATGAAACCCTGGTGAGTGAAGCCAGGTCCTAGCGAGTGAAGCTAGGTGAAGAAAATCCTGGTGAGTGAAGCCAGGTCCTAGCAAGTGAAGCTAGGTGGAAAAATCCTGGTGAGTGAAGCCAGGTCCTAGCGAGTGAAGCTAGGTGAAGAAAATCCTGGTGAGTGAAGCCAGGTCCTAGCAAGTGAAGCTAGGTGGAAAAATCCTGGTGAGTGAAGCCAGGTCCTAGTGAGTGAAGCTAGGTGATTGAAACCCTGGTGAGTGAAGCCAGGTCCTAGTGAGTGAAGCTAGGTGGAAAAATCCCGGTGAGTGAAGCCAGGTGATTGAAACCCTGGTGAGTGAAGCCAGGTCCTAGTGAGTGAAGCTAGGTGATTGAAACCCTGGTGAGTGAAGCCAGGTCCTAGTGAGTGAAGCTAGGTGGAAAAATCCCGGTGAGTGAAGCTGGGTCCTGGTGAGTGAAGCCAGGTGATTGAAACCCCGGTGAGTGAAGCCGGGTGACTGAAACCCCGGTAAGTGAAGCCGGGTTGAGTTGAATTGGAGCCTGATCGGTCTGGAGATCGATTGGCACGGACTCCATTTAGTGGATCGATCAGGTGATCGATCCAGGGAGCCTGATCGTTCTGGTGAACGATCAGACAGAGAGAACAGAAGGTTGACAACCTTCTGTTTAGCCAAAGGAGAAAACCTGATCGGTCATGGTGACCGATCAGGGTCCTCCTGGACCGATCAGGAGAGCCCCTGATCGGTCCAGGGATGTCCTGATCGGTCAACATGACCGATCAGGACAAGTCCCTGATCGGTCAGTGACCGATCAGGACAAGTCCCTAATCGGTCAGTGACCGATCAGGAACCTTTGGGCTGCCTGCGTTTGAAAGAAACCAAGTTCTCTGATCGATCAGGGTGATCGATCAGAGAGGGACTGGATCGATCAGGAGATCACCTGATCGATCAGGGTCATCACTGATCGGTCTGGTGACCGATCAGTATCTGAACATTAATTCAAACGCGCTGTCAGAAGTTTCTGAACGCAACCATACACTGTTCCATTACCTGTGATGTGCCTTGCTGAGCCTATGTTGGAGTGTGTGCAGGTAACAGGGATGGTGTCAAGCACTCAAGGAAGGAGGAGCCTTCTCTGGAGTGGTTGTGTGGCCTTGTCAAAGTCTCAACGGGCGATTGGAGCGGCTGGCGACTGACGGAGGCTCAGCTGAAGAGGACTTCAGTGGACTGGGTGCTCAGTGGAGTTGGTGGGTCAAGCATGGCTCAGTGATATGGCTCAGTGATGCTGATGAGACTTGGCAGTGAGGAAGCACTTAAGAGGAAGCGGCTGAAGAGATCGAAAAAAAGAGACAACAGAATAGAACAGAAAGAAGCAAGTGTGTTGCTGTGTTTTTTGTTGCTGTGAGATCTCTTAGAGCTTACTCTTGAGTGTTCCTGTACATCTTTGAGTGAGTCCCTCTCGTATTCTCCTGTGCTTAACCTTGTATCATTCTGAGAAGCTTGTGGAGAGGTTTCTCCACCGAGAAGGAGACTCTGTTCTATCCGGGACACCGGGGCTTGATCTGCCGACGATCAAGGGATCGCTCACCTTACGAGCACGCCAAGGAGTAGGGGCAAGTTATCCCCGAACCTTGTACATCGAGGTGTTAGCGACTGGTTTGGTTTCTGTTTCTGTTCTGCAGTTATTTGGTTTCTGTATTTGTTTCCGCTGCCTAACCCTAACTGCAGAGAAAGATCAAAAAGAGCCAAAATCTCTTGTCTTGGCTATTCACACCCCCCTCTCTAGGCCCAACAA
>JAGFNQ010000200.1:66622-166576 GCA_024364735.1 Boesenbergia rotunda
AGAACTCATGAAGAACTCAAGACACCCGACAGCTAAGAAGGATCTCCTCTTAGCCAACTTCAAAACCTTTCCATGGGAGAAAATGAGAAGGTAAGTGAGCTTCATGGAAGGTTCAAGGAGATACTCAACGGCCTCCATTCCATCAGTGAAAGGGTAGACAATCGCGACCTCGTAAGGATATCTTAAAGCTTTTCCTAGAAGTGCCTTGTGGGCATCCATGGTGGATGCTTACAAGGTATCCAAGGATCTTTCCATTATTAAATTAGAAGATTTATTCTGTGAGATGGAATTACACGAGATCGCTAACCAAAGCCCAAAAGAGAAAGGGTTGGCTTTTGTGGCAGGGAACAGAAGACAAAAGAAGGAGAAGAAGAAGGAGCAGAAGAAAGAAAAGGTGGAGTACTGCCATGTGGCTTTAGTGGCACTAGATGAGCCAAACAAGGAGAGTGATAGCGAATCAAGCTCCTCAACCGCGCCTTCATCATCTTCGGATGATGAAGAGGTAATCTCTCCAGAATTAGATAAATGTTATAGGACCATAGCATGTTTAACGGATTTGTTAAAGAAATCTAAAAAGAAAGTCAAATCATTAAAATTGGAGGTAGAACAGTTGAGAACCTCTAAGGATGAGGTAAGTAATGACTTTCATGATGAGTTCCTCAAGGATGAGAACAAGACTCTTAGGAGCGAAATTGAAAACCTCAAGAATATTCTTCAGAAATTTCAACTAGCTCTAAAACCTTAGATATGATTCTAAATTCCCAAAAAGCAGTTTATAACAAGGTTGGTTTGGGTTACCAACCTAAAGAATCAAGTTTCATGACACTAATGTCTAGGACTCGTGTTAGACCAAATCATACTTCTAAGGGTCAAAAAGTTCAAAAGAAAATGACTAAGGCTTGGGTGCCAAAGTCAGTTGTTGTAGATGCTTTAGGTCCCAAAATTTGGGTACCTAAAACCTCCATCTTTAGAATTGTATAAGCATGGGTTGAGGGGGAGCATGTATCAACATGAGTGGTTGATATTTGGTCCTCCAAAACATATAGCCATTCCTAGTTAGGAATGAGCTTACCATTTCATCAAATTCATATGAATGGCTTAGGTTGACACATAACTTACTCTCGCCATGGGTTGTCTTGGATAGTTAGGTTTCTTGTTGCAATTTATGTTTTCTTGTATATGTTATACATCATGAATGCATGCCAATTTTGGTTAAGAATAAGATGAACACATGTTTTGGTACTAATTTGATACAAGCATGTTTTTGAAAGTTTGATCACAGTGTTATTTGTATTATGAAATCTGATCATATATATATTGATACATGCTGATCATATTTTGAAAATCTGATTTTAAGTATCACATTTTGATAATTGTTTGATTAAGTGAATTATGATGAACAAAGCTCATTTAGGGAGAAAATCTAAGTGAATTAGGAGATAGAAACAGTTACTGAAAGCTTCTGCTTTTGCTGGTTTCTGAAACCTGAGTAAAATTGTGCGAAACTCCTAAATACCAAGCCTGATCGGTCCACCGACCGATCAGGACCCACCCTGATCGGTCACTGTGACCGATCAGGGATCCTCCTGATCGGTCTGGTGACCGATCAGTCCAATTATGATGTTCAATTGGTCAAAGAAGGGTAGAAATTTCTAAGATTTTTGATTTTCAGGAATGTTTCTGAAACATTAAGGATTAAATATCAAATTGATACAAACCTATGTTGGGATGTTCAAATTGATAAGAAAGGGTGTGTTGAGTCATGACTCTTAGTCTTAATGTCGTGTTTCGGAAATATTTCTGAAATAACGAATAGTAATAGAGTCTATGCCCCCCGTTGAGGAATGCAAAATGTCAATGCAGTCTGATCAGGAATGTATCTGGTTTCAGAAATTTTTTTTTTAAATCTGATCGCTCCCCAGATTAACAAAATATTTCTGTATCAAATAATCAGAATTATATATCAGATACAGAAGCATTCCTTACTTGACATATGAAACATACACATATGTGACCATGATATAGTTCGGTGTATGTTTTCAACCACTGTTATTGTCGTATGATGCATATACATTGTTGCCATGATACATTTATGGTATATGCCTCTCATATGCAAAACTTCTATCTTTGATTATTTCGGATTTTGGGAAGAGACCCTAGGTTGAGGGGGAGTTATGATTAAACTTAATAACCATACCCTTTTCGGTGTTTGACAAAGGGGGAGAGAATGGTTGATTAAGTTTAGGGTTTGTTATTGTAGGGGGAGGACTTTGATTCCCTTATGATAATTTAATTGACTCTGATTAATGAATACCTAAACTTAAATCGGGTTGCCAAACAACAAAAAGGGGGAGATTGTTGATGCAGTCTGGTCCGATTGTTGTTTTGGTGTTGACAACGATTTAAGTTTGGTTGAGTAAGAATTGATGAAACCCTGGTGAGTGAAGCCAGGTCCTAGCGAGTGAAGCTAGGTGAAGAAAATCCTGGTGAGTGAAGCCAGGTCCTAGCAAGTGAAGCTAGGTGGAAAAATCCTGGTGAGTGAAGCCAGGTCCTAGCGAGTGAAGCTAGGTGAAGAAAATCCTGGTGAGTGAAGCCAGGTCCTAGCAAGTGAAGCTAGGTGGAAAAATCCTGGTGAGTGAAGCCAGGTCCTAGTGAGTGAAGCTAGGTGATTGAAACCCTGGTGAGTGAAGCCAGGTCCTAGTGAGTGAAGCTAGGTGGAAAAATCCCGGTGAGTGAAGCCGGGTGATTGAAACCCTGGTGAGTGAAGCCAGGTCCTAGTGAGTGAAGCTAGGTGATTGAAACCCTGGTGAGTGAAGCCAGGTCCTAGTGAGTGAAGCTAGGTGGAAAAATCCCGGTGAGTGAAGCTGGGTCCTGGTGAGTGAAGCCAGGTGATTGAAACCCCGGTGAGTGAAGCCGGGTGACTGAAACCCCGGTAAGTGAAGCCGGGTTGAGTTGAATTGGAGCCTGATCGGTCTGGAGATCGATTGGCACGGACTCCATTTAGTGGATCGATCAGGTGATCGATCCAGGGAGCCTGATCGTTCTGGTGAACGATCAGACAGAGAGAACAGAAGGTTGACAACCTTCTGTTTAGCCAAAGGAGAAAACCTGATCGGTCATGGTGACCGATCAGGGTCCTCCTGGACCGATCAGGAGAGCCCCTGATCGGTCCAGGGATGTCCTGATCGGTCAACATGACCGATCAGGACAAGTCCCTGATCGGTCAGTGACCGATCAGGACAAGTCCCTAATCGGTCAGTGACCGATCAGGAACCTTTGGGCTGCCTGCGTTTGAAAGAAACCAAGTTCTCTGATCGATCAGGGTGATCGATCAGAGAGGGACTGGATCGATCAGGAGATCACCTGATCGATCAGGGTCATCACTGATCGGTCTGGTGACCGATCAGTATCTGAACATTAATTCAAACGCGCTGTCAGAAGTTTCTGAACGCAACCATACACTGTTCCATTACCTGTGATGTGCCTTGCTGAGCCTATGTTGGAGTGTGTGCAGGTAACAGGGATGGTGTCAAGCACTCAAGGAAGGAGGAGCCTTCTCTGGAGTGGTTGTGTGGCCTTGTCAAAGTCTCAACGGGCGATTGGAGCGGCTGGCGACTGACGGAGGCTCAGCTGAAGAGGACTTCAGTGGACTGGGTGCTCAGTGGAGTTGGTGGGTCAAGCATGGCTCAGTGATATGGCTCAGTGATGCTGATGAGACTTGGCAGTGAGGAAGCACTTAAGAGGAAGCGGCTGAAGAGATCGAAAAGGAGAGACAACAGAATAGAACAGAAAGAAGCAAGGGTGTTGCTGCGTTTTTTTTTGTTGCTGTGAGATCTCTTAGAGCTTACTCTTGAGTGTTCCTGTACATCTTTGAGTGAGTCCCTCTCGTATTCTCCTGTGCTTAACCTTGTATCATTCTGAGAAGCTTGTGGAGAGGTTTCTCCACCGAGAAGGAGACTCTGTTCTATCCGGGACACCGGGGCTTGATCTGCCGACGATCAAGGGATCGCTCACCTTACGAGCACGCCAAGGAGTAGGGACAAGTTATCCCCGAACCTTGTACATCGAGGTGTTAGCGACTGGTTTGGTTTCTGTTTCTGTTCTGCAGTTATTTGGTTTCTGTATTTGTTTCCGCTGCCTAACCCTAACTGCAGAGAAAGATCAAAAAGAGCCAAAATCTCTTGTCTTGGCTATTCACACCCCCCCTCTCTAGCCCAACAAAAGTAAATTATAAAATATCTAAGAGAAGTACTTCATTCCAAGGTGAACTCAGGCAACTGTTTTCTTGAGTACGATGAGAAACACATGGCATAAGATTAACCTTAGTAAGATGTAGATGCAATTGTATTTATGGCTAAACATTTTCTTGATACTTCAGGTACACTTAATGATATGCAGTATAGCTTGGATATGAACACTAAGCCTTAACTTTCAGAAGAACATAGAGATGATTGGAAATAGACAGCTACTATAAATATTCAATACATCATCATTTACCAAAAATATACAAATGGAAGATTCTAAAATATTTGCTAGAATGATAACATGTTCATAATAGATGCTATAAGATCCTATATACTTACCAGGGCGTACAAAAGTTTGTCTACAATGGGAGCAGCCATAGTCTTCAACAAATGCTTGTGTAAGATTACCTAATACCAATGTGAAGATACGCTCGGATCAACCTTTCATTTAAAGAGATAAAAAGAAATCTGTTGAGAAGAAGTTACAGAAACTGAAGGGTCGTCCTCAAAAAGCTCTAGTGCTTTCTCATAGAGCTGTAGATCCAAGAAAACCTAAAAATCATGAAAAGGATGCGATGATACAGTCAGACCGGCAAAAACACAAAGAGCAGTAGCTACTGAAACTGGAAGGAAACAGAAACTTAAAGGATAGCTTATCAACTCAATGAAGGAAAGCAAGTAAGAGACCTCATCTAGCTGCTTCTGCAGATTATCAAGTAGTTTCCTCCTCTTTTCAGAATTCTCTAAGATAACTGTATCTCTTCTTTTCATCCACGAGTTGACAAGCATTGGCCGTAAATGGGATGACAAATGTTTAACCAATGCAAGTGAATCTTCAGGATCTGATGAATCAAATATAGCAGTTAAAATCTGTGCAAGTGATCATTTATCAATCCATAATAGATAAGATATTGATACCTCCTGATTCCCCCAAATCTGGAGCAAGTAACAAAATCTTTTGCTTTATCCAATCTTCAGAAGGAGCATTCAAACAATCCTCTTTTAGTTTAGTCGAACCTTTTTTACCAACAGATTTCACATCAAATGCATCCAAAGACCCTGTATCCCTGTTTTTTCTCTGATTTTTCTTGGATTTACCAGGAAGGTTTTCCTGGCTGTCAAGATTGTCTTCAGTTGCCCCAATTTTTCCTGATGCTGTGGACTTCCCTTTTTTCTTCTTTCCTCCTTTTTCTGGAACATTATATTTGCTGCCACCATCATCTCTCTCTTTTGATTCATTGTTTGGATCTGAATTGACTCCAACCTTCATCGAACTAGCCAAATAAAGATTACCGTCCACCCCTTGACAAAGTTCATCCATTTCTTTTTCCACTCTCTCAAAGAGATCCTGTTTAGCAAGTGCTCAAATTACATATAAACAAAAATAATCAGATAAACAAACAAGTTTCAGAAAGAACATTTTTTCCAACAATAATAACTAAAGTCAATCTCCTAAAATACAAGGCCTCAACAACTGGACATTAGGTCTAGCTTTCTAAGATAAACAACAAAGTCCAATATTCAGATGTTTGAAATAACGGTGAAGACCAAAGTTGCTTGTATCCTTCCTGCCAACAGGCCAATAACATTGAGTAATGCAATATTGATGCTCAGATGTCAAACCAAATATATGATATCAGTACTGCGAGGTTAAACCACTTGATAGTGTGCCAGTCAGATCATGTTTGTCTTCTCTATATTCACATATAAAACAGCAATGGAAATCGAAAAGCTCTTCTAAACAGCGAGAAAATAGAAGGAAAATGAGACAAACACAGAGCAGAACACCAATCTTAAGTCAATATTTAAAAAAAAAATCATTAATACTCTGACAATGCAGCCCATCACAAGTAATTGTCTACACTGTATACAGTATCTTATCTTTACTAAGTCTTAAAAAAACGACATTGCACTAGACCTTTCCAAAAAAAGGAAAGAGAAAGTAGCTATATCATCTAATAAAAATGCAAGTTTGACAGTGAATCTCTTAAGATATAATATCAAAACTGAGGTTAACAATAGTACTCTAAACAACAAACATAAACTATAATGCAAAAGAACAATAGTGTTAATGCAGTATACAAGCAGAAGAAATAACAAAATGAACTCAGGTCTAGTTTCCCATGAGGGAAGAAAACTAGGAAAAGAGAGAGGGTAGGAGAAAATTCAAAGGACAGAGAAACATTTTCCTAGTTTCGGTTTGCTTGGAGGGAATAGAAGAAATTGAGTTTTACTTCCAACAGTTTGGTTGAAGAAAAAGAAAGGGAAACTTAAATTCAAAAAAAAAAGTGGTAAAAACATTATATATATGGTCGAAGTTGAGCTCCATTGCATGAAAACAACATATTTTCTGCCCAAATCGGGTGGGTTTGGGCCAAAACGAACAAAAAAAAATTCACCAGTTTTTTATCCTAAACCCAAAGTTATCTAAATTCTGCAAGAATAATTGGTGCAGTATCATTTGTAACCTCTTCTTTGCATTTAAAGTTAGTGCTTCCATATCACAATCATTCTGGAGATCTCCTTCCAACAGGTATAATTAGTCCATGCAGGTATTCCCTAAACAGAGTTAATGACTGCAAGCACAGATCCGAACTTAAGCCAAACAAAAAATTGCAGGCACAACCAAAACAGTAAACATGAAATGAGGTACAAGCAACTGAATACTTCAAAGTGATACATCCATTTTACTTCCCTGATTACAAATAGAATGTATAATCATAAATAAGCAGTTCGTGTCCGGTCATAACCAGCAACAATAATTCAATGAGGCATGCATAGAGAAAAAGAAAAGAAATATTTACAAACCTTGGCAAAATTGTTATCAGATATATCATAAATGATATTATATGTCAGTATCACATCTACAAAAATATAGAGGGGGTGAGAGATTAGGGCCACGAACCGTGAATGTAGGCGACTCGATCAACGTGGCGGGGTCAACAAGCAGGGGACGGCGACCACAGGGACGGTCAGGATCGTCGGTGGGCAGGAGCTCCCCGTCGGCGAAGACATGGCACCCGCCAGGAGCTGCGAAAACGACCTCTCTTCGGCGACGGCCTTCGTCTCAGTTCCAGAGGCTCCTCCCTTGGCCGCTTCTGCCGGCGCGGGATCGGCGTTCGCCCGTTTCTCAACATCCGCAGCTCCGCCGTCGGCCCCATCGACATGGGGCTTCTCCTCCACCGGAACTTCCTGGGCATCCACCATCGGAACCACCTCGCTCCAGAGATCCTAGGGTTTCGCCTGGAGAGGAAAGCAGCGGATTAAAGATGGAGAGCAAGCGAAAGGCTTGAAATCTGACCGCCACAGAGTCAGAACGTCGGCGACTGCGAGAGAGAGAGATGGAGAGGGTAGTGGCGAGCGTCGTGATGCTGCCGCTGGGGTTCAGTTTCCACTCGACGGACGAAGAGCTCGTGGAGGATACTTCTTGGTGGTGAGCTAGGAGAAGATGTATATTCACCAGATCTTCGTGGAGTGGAGAGGAGAGGACGAGGGAGGTGGCAATGAGGGAGGTGGAGGGAGATATTTCGCGGAGAAAAGAAGCGCGGAGAGATTTTTCGCGAGCCGCCGAGGTTTGGCAATGAGCGAGGGATGTGTTTTTTATTTTAGCGGGAAATACGACAACGCTTTTAAAAAACGCTTTTGTAACAGCGTTGTCTTTCATCCGAAACCACAACACTAAGCACATCGCATCATTATAAAACGTTGTCGTTATTAAAAAGTAAAACACATAGACAACGCTTTTCACTAAAAACGTTGTAAAACAAAAAAAGACAACGTTTTTTTTAAAAACGTTGTCGATTGGGCGTTGTTGATTGCAAAAATTCTTGTAGTGACACCGATACCCTAGACCTTTTGATGGTAGACGATTAATGATATAGGCGACTGCAAGGATAGCATCAGCCCAGAAATATTTGGGTAATTGGTGCTGAAATAATAGTGCACGGGCTATTTCAAGGATATGACAATTTTTCCTTTCTGCCACTCCATTCTGCTGTGGTGTGTAAGGACAAGATGACTCATGAAGAATTCCTAAATCCTTAAGAAAGGCATTTAGAGATTGTGTAAAGTATTCCCGCGCATTATCAGATCGAAGAGTTTTCACTTTTGTGTGAAATTGAGTTTCAACCATTCTGCAATAATGTTGAATGAGGCGAGGAACTTCATCTTTGCCTTTCATCAAATAAACCATGTACAGTGAGTGTAATCATCAATAAAAGATATAAAGTATCGGTAGCTAGGGCTGTAAATGAATCAAGCCGCTCGTGAACTATTCGGAGCTCGATTCGATAGAAGCTCGTTCGAGCTCGTTTAATAAAGCTCGTTAATATTAACGAACCAAACTCAAACTCAGCAGTATTCGGCTCGTTAGCTCGTGAACAGGCTCGTTAATTAGCTCGTGAGCTAGTTCGTAAAATATAAAATTAATATTTAACATTAAATATATAATTTTGACAATTTTACATTTAATAAACATAAAATATCCAATAAAGCTCATTTGTATGAATAAAATCATAGATTTTAGTAAATATTTTATATTTTTTAGAATATATAATTTATTTTTTCCATAAATTGATGAATAATTTAATTAATAATTTATATTTGGTAAGTTCGTTTAGGGCTCGATTAGGCTCGAATATACTCGCGAGCCATCACTATATTCGATAAATTAAGCTCGAGCTCGGCTCGATAATAAACGAACCAAACTCAAACTCTCAGATATTCGGCTCGGCTCGGTTCGATTACAGCCCTATCGGTAGCCATCCAAAGAAGGCACAGGAGAGGGAGCCCACACATCTGAATGAACAAGGCTATCGGAGATGAACTTTTATTCATGGACTCAGAAAAATGAGTTCTACAATGTTTGGATAACTGACAAATTTCACATTGAAGAGACTCAAGAGAAACAGAAGAGAAGAGATTAGGAAATAAGACCTTTAAGGACCGAAAAGATAAATGTCCCAAACAAGAATGCCATAACAAGATTTCTTGACGCTTATTTTCTGAACACTGGGCTATAGACTTCAGAGCAGATGTTGTTCCAAGATGATAGTAATAAAGACCTCCTACTTCACGGCCAGTCCCAATCGTTTGCTTGGTCTCGAGATCCTGAAAGACACAATGATCAGGGAAAAAGGTTACTGAGCAGTGTAGTTGTTTAGT
Source organism: Boesenbergia rotunda (assembly GCA_024364735.1). NCBI lineage: Eukaryota > Viridiplantae > Streptophyta > Magnoliopsida > Zingiberales > Zingiberaceae > Boesenbergia > Boesenbergia rotunda. The sequence goes on from JAGFNQ010000200.1 coordinate 76,030, forward strand.
AATACTACTAACAGAAAGTAAATTTAGAGAAATGGAAGGGACATGAAGTGCAGAGGATAGGATAAAGTGATCTGCCAATTGTATGGAACCTTTACTAGCGACAGTGGCTTTGGTGCTATCAGCAATAGTCACTTTATCCTGCCCAGAAGACAAAGAGTAGGAAATAAAGGAATTAGCAAGATTTGTCATATGATCCGTAGCTTCGGAGTCAATAACCTAGGGGCTATAAGATCTTAACCCAGCAATACTTAACTCTGGGCCACAATACTTGTGTGCGCTTGAGACAAATGGGTAGAGACAGAGGATGAAGTCTGAAGCTGTGATAAGATGTGTTGAAGATTGCAATATCAGTAGATGACAACTTAATATTAGAAGGTACCGAGGAATCAACAGTCTCCCCATCCATTAATTTCTGGGCAGCAATATTTCCACGACTACGAGCCTTCTTGTCACTGTATTTGAATTTTTCAGGTTTTTTTTCTGGATATTTCTCCCAACAGAAATCTGAATCATGATTAGTCCTCTGGCAGTGCCGACAAAATTTTCCACCTTTTCCTTTTGTTCCCCCAGACTTGATCTTGTTAGCAGAACTGACAAAAGCAGAAGTCTCTCCAATTGGAGTGCTTGCTGCAGAAATATTACCTTTGTTGTTCATGGTCCTTCTCCTGCCTTCCTCACTCAGAATCTTGTAGTAAACTTGTTCTAGAGAGGGAGTAGGATCAAGACTAAGAATTTGACCTTTTAAATTTTGAAACTCTGCATGAAGCCCATCAATGAACTTGATGATTCTGTCCTTCTCTAGAATCTTCAGATATCTCTGATGATCATCAGTGGAACTCAATTGTCCATCCTGTAGTAGTCAAACTCATCCCACAGTCCTTTTAGAGTAGCAAAATAATTTGTAACCGACATAGAACCTTGCTCAAGTTTGAAAATTTGACTACTTATCTGATAAGTACGCAGCATATCATACTTGCGCCCATACATCTGCTCTAGTGTCCTCCACATATCACCGGCTGTTTTGTTATGAAGAATGACCTGTTTGATGCCAGAACTAACAGAATTGAGTATCCAAGTCATTATCAAAATGTTGTCACGCCTCCAAGTACGAAAACTAGGGTCCTTTTCATCTGGTTTCAATTTTGTACTGCGAAGAATATCCAGTTTATCATGGCCTTCAACATAAAGTTAACAGCAACTGCCCATGATGCATAATTTGTCTCGATCAATTTTTTCGAGGTTATTTGAAGACCAGATCCTCCGGTCATTGTGAAAACTGGTTGTACCTGTCCAGAAGAAGTCAAAGGATCTATAGACATCCAGAACTTTCCCCAGAGGTGTCTGCCATAACACACCACAAGAAGAGGGAAAAAATATTGTGGCGAGAATAGAAAAATCCGGCGGAAAAGTAGAAAAATCCGGCGAGAACAGAAAATGCGAGCAGAGGAAAAAAAATCCTAGGAGCGATGATCAGCTACCGGAACAGCCAATGGACAAGGTCCTCGAGAAACCTGCAGTGCGTCTCGATGCGAGAGAAGAGCTCGCCGCCCTTGGCGAGGTCGCGGACGAGGTAGACCTTAGACCGGGAGGCGAGCACTTCGTGCAGCCGCATGATGTGGTGGTGGCGGAGACGTCAGAGGGCGGTTACTCGCGGATGAAGAGGTCGGCGGAAGCGGAAGATGACCCGGCGAGGTAGCGGAGTTTGGAGAAGACCTTGACGGCGGGCGTTGCGCAGCAGAAGATGACATCCAGGTCACGTCGAGGAGGAGAGACGGAGAAGAAGATCGGCGCTCGTCGCGTCGAGCGTGCGCAACGGCTTGGTCGCGTCGAGCGTGCACAACAGAAGACGGCGTCGAGCGGAGAAGAAGATCAGCGCTCGTCGCGTCGAGCGTGCGTAGCGGCTTGGTCGCGTCAAGCGTGTGTAGCAGCAGCGGCTTGGTGTGGTTTGGGAAAGAGAAGCGGACGGCGTCGGCCGCGTCGAGTGTGTGCAGCAGAAGACGGCTTCGAGTGGTTTGGGAAAGAGAAGCGGACGGCGCCGCGCGAGGAAAGAAAAAGAATTAGGGCTTTGATGGCTATGATACCATGTTGTAAAAACTTTCAATCATATTAAACTACGACCCTGTACAGGACTTATATAACCTGCCAAACCCTAATGACACAAAATAGAAAATGACTTAACTACCCTCACAACAATAACAAAACATGAAATAGATTATAAAAACATTACCTTAGCAGACTTATCTGAGGAACCTGTTAGGAAATGGCAACCATTTGCAGATTAGATAAGCATATTAAGTATTAAGAACAATTCATTTGATAAGCATTGATAACTGCACATTCATATGGCAACAAAAGCAACACATCAAGCAATGTGGGAAAACTTACAAAGGCACTCACTTTGGCCTTAATTTCCTTTCCTCAGGTGGCAAAATAGAAGAAGCCTTGCTTATGGTTTAGACGACATTTACAAATTAACATGCCAGCTCCTCACATGCAAGAAGAGCTGATGATGTATAATTAATTATAAGCCATATTACTCAGAAACAACAAGAAATTCTAAATATAACTGAGAAATTCTAAATGTAACTGTTCGAGATGATCGAAACATGAATTTAAAGCTAGCCACCCAAAATAAGATGATACAACAATGATGAAATAGTCAGGTAATCACGACTTGATACAACAAGATCATGCTCCAAAGCTACAAAATAAGGAATCCTGAAAGCCAAAAACAGAATATATTATAATATAATTACATAACTAATAAATATTACATGATTTTAATAAAACACATCTTTTAGTTTAACATACCTCAAAAAAAATCTACTCGTCGCCGTCTGTTGGGTCTTGAGTCTCCTGTGACTCAAAATTGTGTTGTGTTTGTGTTGGAGGAGTGAAAGTAGCTATGACCGCCTTCATATGATCCATCAAAGCTTTATGATTGGTCTCTCTCCTCCGATCGTCCTCCGCTCTCCTCCTATCCTCCCCTGCTCTCCTCTGCTCCTCCGCTCCTCCGCCGCTCTCCTCCGCTCTCCTCTGCTCCTCGTCCGCTCTCCTCTGTGTCTCAGTAGGTATCCATTGATCCATCTTCTGATCTATGGAGGCAATTTGAGGGTGCAGTTCTTGATTTTCTTGTTATAAAGATTGTACCTCAGAAGAAGAAGCGGACGAAGTGGCACGGCCCCTAGGCATCCTTAAAGATCGAATGCAACTTTGGCCTGTGAGCCAAGCCCGTAGAGGGTGGAGTTTTTTGTCCGTCCACCGACAACATCATAATATATCTCATTCAGCTGGTCAGTGGATAAAGTCTGTGACTCTCCCCCCCCCCTCTATTGATGGCTGAGATGTCTCGAATACTCTATTTGTAATTTGATCCTGTATGAAAAAGGATTATCATATTAATATTTAAATTGTATACAATTACTAACGTTAATAAAGATAGAAACGATAAAATAGAATAACGATAATAATTGTACGTGTATCGCCTCAGAGCCGGTCCTTATTGTCTAAAGGCCCTCGGCGAAATTATAAATTATGCCCTAATTTTATCTTCCAAATATTACTTTTTCCAAAAAGAAATTTTTACATACACAAAAGATCTCACATTACAAAGTAAACAAGTATTTGGCGTAGAAATGCTAAATGCACTAATGTACTATGCACTGTGAGGAATCAGGCAATTACTAAAATCATAGAACTACCTTAACCATAAAAACAATGACATGTCAACACTGAAGTTATGAATACACTATATTGTTTAACAAATGTCTATAACATTTACAGGTACAATTAACTATTCATGGTTGATCAGTAATAATTCTACGCATACTCATTTACAGATACATTAAATCCTATGAGAATTAAATCTCAACCTGCAAGAAGTATTTTATCACAAATCAATTTTCAACAAAGCCAATAGTTGAAATGAAGAAATATGCTTGATCACGCATGATAACCACAACCAAATCTAGAATAGCACCACAAGGATGCAACCTTTACATAGATTTAATTGGGGTAATTAACTGACCTTGCTGTTGTCGACCATTGATGGAGGCAAGTTTCTTCGTGATGTATACATTGGCTTTGCTGCATCATAAAAGCTGAAGCGAGGTGGCTGTATGGTGTACATCAAATTATTAGAAATCAAGCATGTGGTTAAGTACAAGAAAGAATTGACAAGGTTCAAGTTCTAGTAACCACAAAGTTCATGGAATGAGTTATATATAATTTTCAAATACCACATTCACATTGAAGTCGTATAAGGGAGTGGCAAAAGTATATATTAGCCTGCGAAATAAATTATCAAATAATTGGACAAGCTTAACCATCACAATGCTTCTCTATTTGCATTGGATACTTCTACCTAAATCTAGTTTACTTTTTACGCTCCTTGAATAAGAGCCAGCAAGTATAAATATCAGATGCAAGAAATGGGCATATGAATAAATTATCCAATAACATATGAGAAAATCCTATTTTAATATGAAAAATACACTTACATGTGCAACAAGAGCATGATTTGCTTCGAAGAAGGATTTAATTGTTCCAATGTCTTCCCAGTAATCATTAAAGAGATATGCCTGTGTAAGTATGCATGGCTTATAAGAAAGGAGGAAGGATAAAATAGGTGGTACTGATATTGAATTGCACCATCAATTAAATTGTCAACTGTAATATACCTTAAAAAAATATAGAGATAACTCATTTAAAATGTCTTCGTGATGCACTTTTAAAGGCAAAATCATCAATAATAGCATCATAGTCAATGTTTTCCAAAATATTCTTTTCAATGCATAAAATTGCTAATCCATTTAGCCTATCTTGAGTCATTGTGGTTCCTAAATAAGATTTTATTAATTTTAATTTTTGAAAACTTCTTTCAGCAGATGCCACTATCACAGTATTGTCAATAATATCCTATAAGCAATCATCACATTTGGAAATATATCCATTGTTTTTAAAAACTCTAATATTTGAATGGAAGACCATTTTTTATTTGCTTATAAGATTCACTTGGTAACATTACTTGCAAAACTTGTAGTTCTCAATACATATATTTTGCATCAATATCAGAAGTATCAGCATTTTTTAAAGTGTTTTCAAGTTTCACACAAAAACTCATCAATTCATCATCATCCAATGAAACTAATTTTGTAACATCATACAAGAACCCAAATATAGATTCAAAATATTGTAACTGTTCAAACCTACTCTTCAATTGCCCAAGAGCAATATCAACCACTAAGATAAAATAATCTATTCGAAAAGATTCTTCCGGTGATTGATTTTCCCTTTCAGTGTTAGCAATCTCATCAAAATGTCTTTTTCTACAAATTTTACGTTTTATAGGAAATACAGGCTCAATTTCCATATCAAGTGTTATTTTTCTTGCGTCAACCATAGCAGAAGCAAAACCATTTTCTCTATATTTTTCAAAAAAGGAAACAAGACCAGATAATTGTTTTATAGCAACATCAAGAGGCATATCCTCTGATTGTAATTTTTTGCTAATTAAGTTAATTTTATGCAAAATATCATGCCAAATAACAAGACTTAATATAAATTCAAAACTTGAAAGTTCACCAGATGCTAAAGTTTCAACATCTCTACTTAATTTGCTATCTTCACTTATTTCTGCTAATTTGAACAAAGCTTCTCTGATTTGGGAAGCTTGAGTTAGTATTGCTTTGACTGTTTCAATATGTCTTTCCCATCTTGTAGTTGACAATGATTTTAAAGTTAATCCATCAATATAGTCAAGCAAAACATTTCATCTTTTTGTTAAATTAGAGAACACAGTGTACATGTTAGTAATATGAGAGAAGTGGAGGTCTAGAGTTCGAATCCTGGAGGTCTACCAGGATTCATAAACTCTAGTACTTAGCCTGGAGGTCTAGAGTTCGAATCCTGGGGAAGGCAAAAATTCACTGGACAGGGGTGGGAAGTTCTTGTGAGTAACGACGGTCGACGGCGACGACCAAAGGTGCCAGGTTGTTGGGCCGCTAAAAATGGAATTTGGCCGCCCAAGAGGCCGAGGGGTCGGGTCGACGGGCCGAGTCGTTACCATGTCTGCAATACAATTCACAGCATGAGAGAATTTGTGATGAATTCACAACTAGTGATTATCTCTACATGTGCAATTGTGAAGTATTGAAATTGTCCCTAGTCGATGAATTGATAAAAACGGACACTATCAATTCTGTTGAGACTAGCATGAGTTATTCTCTAATCAGCTGATTCTCACTGGCTGGTGACATTGGGATGTCCGGAGATAAACATGAATGCTAGTTAAGGGAAATAGTTCATTGGAGTGACTGACTGTAAAACTTCATATAGTAGTCTACATATAGACATGTCAGTGAAGTTCTTACTGTAGCTTAAGTGCGATGTTCCTTTGACTTGCGGTGTTCAAGTCATCTTGGTCATGGAGACTTATACTTTGACATCTTAAGCAAGCATCTCCAAGGAGGTGTGGACCCAGGATGATTGGGTATAAGCCGAATTGCCCGAAGATGTTTGAACAGCCTACAAAGGATTCACCACTCCTTGCGAGGAGATGTATACCCAAGGCCTATCGTCGAATTGTTACTCGAAGCCTCTGGCCAGAGCATCACATGTTCAGAGTATGAATCTCTCAGATACATGAGAGTAATTAGAATCCGTATGACGAGAAAAATATTACTTGGGCTAGGTGTGACGTAGTCAGCCTAGTGGGGACTGACACACATAGACCGTGTCCTGAACCAAGTGGGTATAAGATGGTGAAGGGAATGAGACACGATTCATTAAAGCTGCTGAAGGGTTTCAGAATTGTTTCTGAGGTCAATCGTTCATCTTTCGATTAATTGGGGATCATGATGTACTACTAGGTGCCACTTATGATCGTTCTATAATTGGTTAATTATAGACAGCCAATATAAATCGAAAGCCTATTTAGTCACACGCACTATGAGTAATCCGAGGAATTTAAAATGAGTTGAAAATTAGATTTTTCAATCAAGAGAGATTAGGTTTGGTTGAGCCCAACGATAAGTCGAATCTGAATTTTTCAGAGACGCATCGGAAGCGTAAAATGGCTAAGTCTTTTGAAGACTTAATAGATGAATTAAATAAGTTTAATTCATTGGGGCGTGGCCTGGATAGGCCGGCCAAAGAGGGACCCCACCCTCTTTGTTTGGTCGGCCACAACAAAAGGGGAAAACCAAATTTTTTGTTCAAATTATAAAATAAACCGAGCGTGGTTTGTTTTATAAAATTATGGATAAAGAAATTTATATAAAAAAATTTATATAAAGAGATTTATTTTTCATGGAAATTAAAATGAACCATGGATTGGTTTATTTTATTTTATAAAATCAATAACGGATTGATTTACCATGATAAAGAAATTTATATAAAGAAATTTATATAAAGAAATTTCTTTCCATAAGAAAAGGGAGACATGGTTGTTTTTATCATAAATTAAATTATGATAAAAACTTGGCATGATGGAATAATTCATAGAAAAATTTATATGATAAATTTCTTATGAAAATTTATTCCATAAAAAGGAGACTTGGCGATTGAGAGCCTACTATATAAAGGAACCAAGGCAAGGCTTAGAAATCAATCTAAGAGATCTAGAAATAAGCCCTCTCTCTCTCTCCTTCTCTCCCTCTCCCTCCTCTAGTGCCGCCGGCCCTAAAAGGAGGACCCCATTGTTGCCGTGAGCTTCATCCACCAAGCAGCTGCCGAAGAAGAAGAAGAAGCGGGCGCAACTCCTTCCTTCCTCCCGGAATCTTGATTCCGTTCTTCGTTTGATGGTTAGTCTTCCCATCTCTCTCTTGGTATTCTTGTCATGCCTTTGGAGAATCTAGTAGTTCTTGTCGACACAAAACTCGTGGCTTTGCGAAGTCATCCCGAAGAAAACTCGGCGTGGACGTGAATAGAGGCGGAGCTTCCAAGGGACGCTTACGGTTGGATCTCGTTCCTTCCTTCGAGTTACGCGAGGTATTAAGTAAATTAGTTTACTTTCTGCAAAATTTTAATATATGATCATGTCTACACAATATAAGGTTGCATGCTTAGATGTGTGGTTAAATAATTTGGGAAATTATTTATGCTAAATCTTCCGCTGCACGTAATAAATTTTAAAATTACGAACCCGCATCCATGTCAACATGCACCCGGTCCCAACAGTACATACATTGACATGCTTTAACAAATGATTTTGCTTTAACACAAGAATTTGTCATGTCACAAACAACTAAGTTAAGAGAATGAGAACCACATGACATGTAAAATGCTCTAGGATTAATGTCAAGCAATCTCCTTTGCACACCTTGATTTTTGCTTTTCATATTAGATCCATTATCATAACCATGGCCTCTCACATTATCAATATCAAGTTCTAAAGATTGTAAAACAACTTGCAATTCATTAAAAATGCCTAAACCAGTTGTATCTTCTACATTTATAAATTCTAAGAAGTACTCTTCTATTTTAATTGGAGTCTCTGAAACATCTACACATCTTAATATAAGAGTCATTTGTTCTTTGTGACTTGCATCCGGTGTACAATCAAGAATTATTGAAAAGTATTTTACCTCTTTTACTTTTCTAATTATTGCATTCTTGACTTTGGAGGCTAGAATAGATATTAACTCATTTTGAATTTTATGACTAAGATAGTGATAATGAATCTTTTTATCTTAAATGAGTCGAAAATGCTCTTGCATATTGGATCAAAATATGCAATCATTTCAAGTAGACCCAAAAAATTACCATTACCATCTTCATAAATTTTGTCATGTGTACCTCGAAATGCCAAATTATGTATAGCTAGATTTTTAGGTCTATCAGTGGGTTTTGACCGAAACTCACTGATGGACCTATCATATCTGGATTTCTGAAAACTCCATATGAATAGAGAGGGTAGAGGTAGGAGATGATGTTTTAGGTGTCCAAACATCTATATATTAGATATCACCAATGAAATAGGAGTAGTTTAGAAATATCAGTGGGTTTTGACCAAAACCCACTGATGGACCTCCCATATCTGGATTTCTGAAAACCCTATATCAATAGACAGGGTTGACCTAGGAGAAGATGTTTTAGGTGTCCAAACATCTATATATTAGATATCACCAATACAATAGGAGTAGTTTAGAAATATCAGTGGGTTTTGACCAAAACTCAATGATGGACCTATCATATCTGGATTTCTAAAAACTCCATATGAATAGAGAGGGTAGAGGTAAGAGGTGATGTTTTAGGTGTCCAAATATCTATATATTAGATATCACCAATGAAATATGAGTAGTTTAGAAATATCAGTGGGTTTTGACCAAAACCCACTGATGGACCTCCCATATCTGGATTTTTTTATAATAACATTTTATTATTATGTAATTATATATGATACCTTTTTATAAAAATTATAAATAATATGTAATTATATATATATTATACCTTTTTATAAAAATTTTTTTTATATTTTTTATATTTAATGATGGAGGGCCTGAAGTCATCAGACTTCAGCCCCTCCTTGGGCCTGAATTCGAATGACTTCAGGCCCAAGGGCACTGAAAATTTTTTAATTTTAAAAATATTTTTTTATATTTAATTATTATTTATTAAATTAATTATTTATAGGATCTGAAGTTATTTGACTTCAGACCCTCCTGGGATGACTTCAGCCCTGCATTTGAATATGAAATTAAGTATTTTGATAGGTTTTTTTATATATTAATATATTTTTAAAATAGAAAAAAAATTTAAGTCCACGTCGGGCCTGAATCAAAAGATTTCAGGCCCACGCTGGGCTTGAAATAAAAAATTGCAGGCCCATGCTGGGCCTGAAATATTTTTGTTTCAGGCCCAACGTGGGCCTGAAATCCCCTTTCTGCCACTGCCTTGTAGAGAAGTATGGCCTGCACCAAGACAATAAAATGATTGATAGATCCTTTCAAGAAGACCACGACGTCATTGAAAAAACGTACAGAACTGCTATAAGATAACTTGTCACTTAAATTGCCGCCTTTACTTGGTCAAGGATCATGATGTCCAGTTGAAAGCAATTGAATTCTGTTAAGTTCCTTAAGATAAGTCACCCTATATAAAAGGCACTCCAATTCTAATGAGTTTCTACTCCTAGTATAAGTTAGGATAAAACAAGATGAATGGGTCATGTCCTTAGTCCGTCTGTTAATTACTAACACCATTTATCTGGAAGAAAATATCTCCATTCATTTTTTAACTTGGGGAAATTATGGCAAAAGAAATTCTGCATGGAGGTTAAGTGAAATTGCAGGGGACGAAAATAATTAAGTGTTTTAAAATTAAGTATTTTGATAGGTTTTTTTATATATTAATATATTTTTAAAATAGAAAAAAAATTAGAGTCCACGTCGGGCCAGAATCAAAAGATTTCAGGCCCAACGTGGGCCTGAAATATTTTTGTTTCAGGCCCACGCACGCTCTGTTTTTTTTCAAAAATTTTTTTATATTAATATATTTATTAAATATTATTTAATATAGTTATTTCTATTAATTAAATATAAAAATCATTTATTTATATTTTTAAATCACGTTGGATGAGATATTTTTTAACTGAAATATTTTTTTTCGATTTTTACCTTACGTTTTTTAGTTTAGCGCTGATTCCATAATATATTATTTTAAATTAAAAGTCTGAAAAAGCACGTGCAGACGTCTCGGAATTTGTTACTGAGAGAGAAAGAGAAAGACAGTACATAGCAGGAGGGGTATAAGAGGATGTTCACTAAAATGAGTGCGCCCTTTGGTGAAAATGAAACCATGGGCCGCCTTTTGGTAAATACCAATTCTTGGGTACGCCTTTTGGTAAAAAGCCGAATTACTTTTGGTGTGCATTACTTTAAACAACTTACAACAAATACAAAATACTTTGTCAAACTCTTTCGAGTACACTAACCATTTTCGATCACGAGTCTCACCATTTGCTAACACTTGAACATAATAAGTATGAGCAAAGTGTCGGAGATTCTTTATCTAAAGGAAACTCGAGAATATCTTCTCTTTTAGGACCTCTTTCCACAAGTAAATCTCTCATATTTGTATCAAGATTATCCCAAACTCTTGGATCAAATATGTTCAAATCATATCTAAGTGTTGAACATTGATATTGGTTTGTAAGCTCATCATTACAACAATTATCAATATCTTTAGTTTTATGAATTTCAGTTTCATCCAAATCTTTAAAATCTGTATTATCTTTGTTTTCATTTTCTATAAATTTCTCATTCTCATCACTTTCGTTTCTCATATATTCTTCATTTTCATCATTCTTATTTTCAACAAAATCTACATCTGCATTTGATTCATTAGTTAAAATTTGAACTAAGTTTTCCGTTGTGTTATGAGATTCTTTACTAAAATATTTATTCAATGAACCTCTTAAACTTTGGGCTATCTCCTCTTCTTTTTTTTTTTGTCTTTTTTGATATCCAAAGAGTTGTTTCATGATGATAGAAAATTATGAACAATAGGCAATAAACAAAAAACAATAAAACCTGATATGAAGAATTTTTCTTCGATTTGAAATCCACTTATATAAGACCTTACACAGATATCCTGCAAGTTTATAAAAAATACAACAATTCAATTATGTTTTAGAGCAAACCAATAAAAAAGTTCTTGTATCTCACAAAAAAAATCATAAGATGAGAAAAAAATAGCATACATGAGAAGACATATATGAACAACAATTTTACTAATTATTCCAAACAAAAAGAACAACAATTTTCTGATGAACAACAAGAACAAGAACAATAATTTTCTGATCAAATTAATCTAGGACCGTGTTCATCTAATGATGGTTTACAAGAAGAATATGAGCATGATCTGTAATTCTTTCGGTTGTCTCAGAAGTAAAATCGAAAGAGAAAGAGGAGGAAAGAAAAACAGAAATAGAATTTTCAACAATGTCTCACAATGTATTTCAACGAGACATACATGAATTCACTTCTAATTTTACTAATGTCACCAATCCTTTAGGTAAAACAGAGTCACACAATATCAAAACTGATATTAACAGTAAAAGGAAAACATCAGCTTCTCCTTTGACAGCGGAACAAAATCCTATGGCTAATCAATTAACTAACAGCTCTACAGATGGTTGGCAAATGAGCTCTGGGGCAAACTCAGTTCAGTTACTCAAGCACCTAAGTACAGAAGGCTGTGCAAGTTTGGTGACCAAATCAAGAAGTTATCTTGCCAAAATTTGGCTGACAAATTCAATTGTTTTGTGGCAAAAGACATTGTACTTACTACATTAACAAAATCAAAGTTGGTCAACTGACGAACAACAAGAACAACAAGATCTAATCCAACAACAAGAACAACAAAAAAAAACTCCAAATCTGATGAAAATTCAGATCTGAAGCAGAATTTTCTGTAAGCGATCAAAATTTTCTGATGAAATCAATCCGATCTGATGAAACTCCAAATCCGATCAAAATTTTTTGTAAGCGATCAAAATCAAATCTGATGAAACTCCAAAACCGGAATAAAAACAGAATTTTTTGTAATCTGATCAAAATCAAATCTGATGAAAAAAATATCATACATGAGAATTTTCTGTAAGCGATCAAAATTCAAAATAAAAACAGATGCAACCTTTGAATCCCCAAAACCGGATTAGCGTACTGAAAAAATAACAGATCTGAAGCACTTACATTGGAAATCCGTTGGTCTTTTCCCCTTTCTGCAGGAAGACTGTCGCTCAAGACAGTCGGCGAGGCCGCGAGGGACTTCGGCGAGGAGTCGAGGATGATGAGGAGAATCAAAGGGTGAGAGGAGCGCAACTAGGGTTTTCAGATGAGAGTTGAGCGTTCAGGGTTGAGGGATTCGGACCGTTTAGGGATTAGACTTTAGAGAGAAAGATATAACCTATTTAATATAATATAACATTATATATATATATATATATATAGATATATATATTATTGGGCCCCTAATAATTTTGGGCCCTAGGCAAGTGCCCTGACCCAGGGTCGGCTCTGTATCACCTGTGATTGAGAATCGACAAAGGTCCCATCTTTCTTCTTATGGGTCTTCAAAAAGATCTCCATACAAGTTGGCTAGCGAGCTAGATCTCGTTCCTGTATACACAAATTTATCAGAGCCTAATTATATGAGTTTAGTAATTGATAAATGCAAAATTTACTTGCATAACTTTGAATTAAACTCACCAAGTCCATGGTATGCTCAAAAATAGATTTAGATCCAGATGATCATGTCGGGTTGTTCCGGTGTTCGAGCCATTTGGCTCTGTATTTCTGTTGGCTCGAGCTTTTTCAGCGTTTCTAATCAATTGTACATTTGTTCATATACATTGTTGTCTAATAAGAATATAATTTAAAATATTAACATTTTTTTATAAATTTAATGAATTAAACAGTAAAAGATAATAAAATTCTGTTTTAATTGTTGGCTAAAGTAAATTATCAATTTACACACTAAATTAACAGCATAATTAAATCTTCTAACATATATTGTAAATATGTAAAATGACTAGAAAATAAAAATATATACCTGAAATAAAGTACAAATTTCGGAGAAAAGCAGCAACTGAAGTAACCTATAAGAGTAAAAAATAAATCAAATTAATAATAAATTATTACAAATTTAACTTAATTATTCATGTGTGTGAAGACAACGACGGTCAAGGGCTCTACAGACCAATGCACCATCCGACACGCCCACGATAGTGTTGGGCATGGTCACGGCAGCACCGACAAGGCCGAGGGGACTTCGGCCGGCAGCGACCACGGCTAAGGCAACCCCGTCCGCCGGCGGCGTCGACTGAGGCAGCCTCGGCCAAGGCGGCGTCGGCTGAGGCAGCCCTGGCCGCCAGCGGCCCTGGCGTCAGAGGCCCCAGCGCCCCCGGCCGAGCCGCCAAGCCAGCCTCCGGCCCTGGCGGCCAGGCAATCGGCGGCTCCGGGCGAGCGGCCAAGGTCGTGAGTGCGCCCGTGCCTGCTGAGCACTGATGAGCGACGCTGCGTGCCACCTCTCGCCGTTGTCGTCGCCGTTTAGTAACTCGCCGTGCCAACAGTAAAGAAAAAAAGACGAGAAAAGGATGTACCGATGAGGAGATATGCCGCCGCAGTCGGGAGAGAAATCGAGAAATCAGGGGAGAGAAAATCGCCTGGGAGGAGAAAGGTAGGCTTGTGCCCTAAGTATCGGGATTCTCGACGGAATCCCGTTCCGTCAAAAATTCCCGACGGAATCGGGTTTCCGTCGGGAATTAGCCCACGTGGCTAAAATTTAAAATTTGGCATGTAACAGGGATTCCCGACAGAATTCCTGTTCCGTCGGGACTCTCCGACGGAATCCAGATTCCGTCGGGAATTTCCGACGGAACGGGCTTCCGTCGGGAATTTGGGTCATTTAAAGGCGCCATTTTTCACCCGCGAATCCAAAATTTTCGACGAAAAATTTTTCCGGTAATTTATTCCGTCAGTTAGTACTGAGGGAAATATTTTTCCGTCGGTAATTCTAGTAATCCACGTGTCCATAATTCCAACTACCGACGGGAAAAGGGCGGCACAACCAAGTTTATCGACGGAATTAAAATTCCGACGGTATATACCAACGGAATATTCATTCCGTCGTTAAATTACCGACGGAATCAAAATTCAGTGGGGAATTCCGTCAGTAAAAAAAAATTTCTTGTAGTGTCATTTGGCTGATATGATCCATATATGCATTCAGCTTTTCCCTTTTCCCTTCAAATGAATCGATCAACCTTATTGACTAGACACAACAAGGAAATTTCAAAGATTTAACAGCGAAGAAAAGGCAGATGAGCTCGTGGCTTTTACCGAGTTTAGATCAGGATATATAGGAAGACGCGTTCAAAAGCTTCTCCACTAACTTGCTACTCTTGCCGTGGAAGTAATTGGAATTGAGAATTCTCAACGATCGATATATTAAATTGCATGCATGCTTTCAGTCTTCAAAATATCTTACTCATCGATCGTCGATCGTTTAACTAGTCAAAGAACCAATAAGTTTGTGTTTCCACATAAAGGGATAAATTATCATGTTTAATAAATATGAGCATAAAGTCAGAATCATCGTTTAAATCTAAGATTAATGCCTGATGAAGCTTGCATCCATTACTTTTATTTCTACGAAAATAAGTAAAATAATAGTCTCTTATTATTATTTTCAATCCATCATCAAGAATAATTTACGTATTTGTTTTTAAAAAACATAAATGTATTAATTATTTTTTGAGGATAAAAAGTATGAAAAAAGTCTACAGTAAATCTACTTGTAAAATAGAGGAAGTATAGTAAAATCTAGGTATCAAGGACTATGCTAATAATAAGTAATAACTAATTTATGGCCAATTGAACCATTATAAAATTGTGCAAGCAAAGTATTGATCAGATGCGTACCAACAATAAATGACATCACATGCAATGTTTCTTTAGGAAATAATGCTAGAAGTAATTTTATTTTGGGTAAAATAAGTATTTTTCACCTTAGAATATTTTATCATAAATACTCTTAAATGAAATTGTCTAACTCTGTCTACTGGTTTTAGAACATTAACCTTACTGTGAAAATGTTATGCTGCACCTATCTGTGAGCATTTGATGCTAATTTTTTTTAGGTTTAGTATTTAAGCCAAAGAAAGTAAAAATTAAAAAAAAATAATAACATTAAGTGTTCACGGGTATTCATGGATGAGTGTGATGGGTATGATTTGGCGGGTTTCCTAAGCGAATACTTGGTCGTCCTTGAGAGACCTCTCCATGTCTACGGATTAAAAAATTAATCTGAATGGAGACCCGTCCCCCAACGACCATCTCGTCATCATATATATCGAACGGTTCAAATTACAACTTGACCAATCTCAAAGATCGAGCCTTGTAATTTGCCCAACCGCTCGACCGTAGAAAAGACGACGAGTGGATCACCGATTTTTGTGTTTATTATCGGGGTCCAAATAATTAATTATTATCTATGATTAACAAATAATCAAAACAATAATAATCAATTATCACACACATGAAATGATAAGAAAACAATAAGGAACCGAGAGAGAAATATACCTCTCTTTACCTCGTAGTCTTCTACCTTATGTCCTTCCCTCCCGGACGTCGTGTGGGCGACGAGCTACCGAGAACCGGGTTCACCAAGGCGCTCCAAAGGATCTCCTTTTTCCACTAGTCGAAACCCTAATTTTAGGGTTTGGAACCGCCGGCCTTGCTTCCTCTTCCCTTGCACCGCCGGCCACCGTGAGCCACCCAAGCCTCGTCGGCCCAGCAGCAGACCTCGAGAGGATAGTGAAGAAGAAGAAGAAGGAGAGAAACCCAAACTGGCCGGAATTCTCCTCCTCCAAGCTTGCGGCGCCGCCGTCGCAAATCCCTTGCGCCGCCTCCTTCCGGCCGCCAGCGCTTCCTCCCTCGCCGCCGCACACCACAAAAGGGAGAAGAGGCGCCTCCCTTTGTCTAGTGATGGCTACTCACCGTGAGGTTGAGGGAAGAAGAAGAAAAGGAGAAGGAGGTGACCTCCTCGCCCTTGCCGTGACCTAGGAGAGAGAAAGGGAAGAGAGGAGAGGAGAGAAACCTTGGGTTGTGATCAATTGGATTGATTAGCCTTGGTTTCTTGATCCCATGGGGTATATATAGAGCTAAGGTAAGGACCAAGAGAAGGAGTTGGGTCTTGGCCCACTAATGGATCTAAAATCAATCCATTAATGAAGATCTATTCCACTAAAGGATCTTCATTGAACTTCCTCACCAACCCTCATATTTTCATATGGGCTCCACCTATTATGAGTACATCCATCCCCCTGTGTTTAAGAGTCAATTAATTTAAATTACTGACAATTTTAATTAATCAACCTCTAGCTCCTTGACTAGTACCACTCAATCTTATCATCATGTCGGATCAAATCCACCTGCAGGGTTTAACATGATGAACCTAATTATGAGCTCATCAAGGGGGCATCATCATCCCGACTCACCAGGACACGGATTCCGTCAATAATCAACGGCACATCATATAATTAATATTATTTCTCAACTTATCGGGCCTATCGATTTAGCAGAATAAATCTCGCCCATTGGTAAATCAAAGAAATAAATATTAACTATATGTGCCCGTCAAGCTAGAGGAGGGGGTGAATAGCTTCTTTCGATTTTCTACCTACAACGTTAGCAAGCGCAAGCGGAATAACAACTAAACAAACTAAAAACAATGTTAACGCCAACCTTTACGTGGTTCGGAGATGACGCTCCTACTCCACGGTTGTCCGTAAGGTGGACGATCCCTTGATCCTTCGGTGGATCACTCCCCGGATGCCCTCCGGCTAGCTCGTGTAGCTCCTTGTGGGTGGAGAAACCTCGCCACAGTCCTGGACACACTTCTGAGCAACTAGACTATTATTTGGCCTTTAACCAAAGCCAAATTCGTCAAATCTCTCAGCCAAAACCAAGTCCCTTTAAATAGGTCTCTTGGCTGAAAACCCGCTATCAGTCGACTGATCCATTACCAGTCGACTGATCCCACTCAAATTCGACCGTTACAAGCCCAACATTCGAATTTCAGCCACACTAGTCGATTGCTCCAGGGCAGTCGACTGGCCACCAGTCGACTGGTCCATTACCAGTCAACTGATGTTTTGGTGAGTTCGAGTTCCCCTGCTGGCAGTCGACTGATCCATTCCTAGTCGACTGCCCAGCTTACAATCTCACTCTCCCTCACCCCGAAGACCTTCCTTCACGTATGCCTTCAAGTACACTCCCTTGGCTTGCCCCTTGAAGTCCTCTTCCATTGACTATCGTCTCTCGGATGCGCACGCAAACCCTCGGCTTGCCTCCATGTCACCCTTCACGTGTGCCCTTTGAAGTCCACTTCCCCGGCTTGCCCTTGGAGTCCTCTTCCCTCGGCTCTCGTCCCTCGGATACGTCCTTCATGTGTGACTCACCAAGTCCTACAAACTCAATCACACATATCAAATAACAAGAGTAAACTTAACTTAAACCCTTTGCCCAAACATCAAAACACATGGTCACTCCGGACCATAAATTGCCTCTACGATCTCCCCCTTTTTGATGTTTAACAATACGTTTAAGTTAGGGAAAACAAATAGCAAAAACAATGTATGGATCCTATCACAAGGCATCCCCACACCTAACCTTCCCAAGTTAGGAATTTTTACCAAAACGGGCTTTTTAAAACCTTCCCAAGGCTCTCCCTACATTGGACTTATAAAGGCTTTTTAAGAACCCCTCCAAGGTCCCCCTTACGCCTTGAATGGAGCAACAATGCTCTCCCTTTACCTAAGCTCTCCCTAGACCTAGGATTTCTTGCAAAGGTGTGTTTAGTTTCCTACTTAAACCTAACACTTCTCCCCCTTTGCCATACATCAAAAAGACTCCAACAATTTCCCTCTCATTGGATCTTTTAACTTCTAATGACCAGAAACACAGTGTACTAACCCCCCATGAGATTACATACTTGTTTGACATCATTTGGACACCATTTGACTGCTGAAACACCAAAATCAGCCTTTACCAGCTGACTGCCCACTGTCCCAGTCGACTGGCACCCTGAAAATCCAAATTTCAACCTTTCTGACCCAATTTCAGAAATGCACCAGAAATTTCATAAATCTTCAAAATTTCTCAAATTTTGTGGAGAGATTTGTGGTACCCATACCTACTTGGAAAAAATACACTCAAAAATATATCTATCACCATTTCCAAGATTGACACAAAACCCAAAAGCTAGCTAAATGGTTCAATTAAACCTTGACCTAAAGTCATAATTTTGGTTTTCCCTTGATGTCACTGCCCATACCAACCCACAATGCATCCCTAGCATTGATTTATATGGCAGTTATACATCAAAAACCAATTCTCATGCTTTATGACCCCAATGTCATATTTCCATGCACGAAACTCAAACCCATTGTGCCAAATCACAAAGAATTGAGATTCAAGTCCGTCTCCAACTCTTTTGGCACACTCCATGGTCCATCTAGACCTTCAGGAGAAAATCTCTCGAGATTCATTCACCGTATCCCAAAGACTCCTAAAGCCCCCCTTGAGCTCTTAGCCTTAGTCACCTCCCTAGGTGACTCAACAATCACTAGGACACACCGGTGTACCTCCGGCGACTCTTAGCCTACAAACTTAACCCTTTTAACTTTGGACTCCTTGTCCTTAGTTAATATCTTTTTCTTTCCTTTTAATGGCATCCCCTTGTCATTCTTGGATTTCTCCTCCTTGCTATAATTATATGCTACCTTAGCATATTTCTTTTCCTTGGCATTGGAGACCTTAGATCGGTATCCTAATCCCGATCTATCATTGTTGGATTTTAGATCACCCAACAACATACATAAACCTTAGATCCAATAGTGAATCTATTTAGGGTTTTCTCCATTTCTTTAAGTCTTGCCCTCAAAACTTGGTTTCCCCTCTCTAGGTTCTCAACTCTAGAACCACCATGTCCTCCTTGGACATTCCTAGACCTACCCATTCTAGGCATGTGTCTCCCCTTCTTGGGATTAATGCTTTGATCCTTAGGTCTAATGGTCTTGGATTTATCATGATGCATGATTTTCCTAGGGTTTTGATCTACAATATTAACCCTACTCCTATCATGATATTTAAATCCAAAGTTATGCATGGATAAATAATTGACATTATTTCTATTATGCATGGATGAGTTTAAATTTGAATTACATTTAAACTTAACGTTAGGGATTACCTCCCTTACCCTTGTAGCTCCCCCTTGATGTGACCTTCTCTTCTTCTCATTCTTCTCCCATCTTCTTAAATGCTCCATTTTCTTGAGCTCTTCTTTTCTTGGACATTTGGTGTGATAGTGGCCTAGTTCCCCACAAGTGTAGCACCTGATGTGCTTCTTTTCTTTCTTTTCCCTACAACCCATATTAGATTTTAAATGAATGGACTCGGGTTTAGGGTTTACCTCCTTTTTACCTAGTGGACACTTGTCGTTGTGGTGCCCATTCTTGTTGCATCCAAAGCATATGATGTGATCCTTGGTTCTTGCTTTGGTGGAGGTAGGAGCTTCTTCTTGCTCCGGTATGGAAGTGGGTCTCTCCTCCCTCTCAATTCTTGAAGTGGAGACCTCTTCTACTTCTTCCTCACTTAAAGATGTAGACGATTCAACTCTCTCCTCTTCTTCGGATGTTGAACTTGACTCAACTTCCAATTGGTCCTTTTCCTTGGACTCTTCTTCTTCTTGTCCTTGTGTCGAATTCTCATGTAGAGCTATTATCTTCCTCCATAGCTCATATGCATTCTTGTACTCCCTACATTTGACACAATATGTGAAGGTAATAAATTCAATACAATTCTAGTTACCTCCTTATCCGCCTCCGCTTCTTCCGTTTGACTCTTGGTCCAATACCGAGGTCGGAGGCGCTTCCCCTTCTTGTTCATTGGAGCTTCAAATGGAACTTCCAACGCCGTCCAATGATACCAATCCATTTAGAACCATGTCTCCAACTGCTTCCTCCAATAATTGAAATCATCTCGATCGTATGGAGGTGGAATCCTAGTATCTCATCCAAGTGGACCTTCCGATTCCATTTTCCTCTAGCACCTTTTGCTCTCCCAGCGGTTAGTCTGTAGATGAGCGACCTTCGCTCTGATACCACTTGTTAGATCCGTGACCGTCAAGCTAGAGGGGGGGTGAATAGCTTCTTTCGATTTTCTACCTACAACGTTAGCAAGCGTAAGCGGAATAACAACTAAACAAACTAAAAACAATGCTAATGCCAACCTTTACATGGTTCGGAGATAACGCTCCTACTCCACGGCTGTCCATAAGGTGGGCGATCCCTTGATCCTTCGGTGGATCACTCCCCGGATGCCCTCCGACTAGCTCGTGTAGCTCCTTGTGGGTGGAGAAACCTCGCCACAGTCCCGGATACACTTCTGAGCAACTAGACTACTATTTGGCCTTTAACCAAAGCCAAATTCGTCAAAGCTCTCAGTCAAAACTGAGCCCCTTTAAATAGGTTTCTTGGCTGAAAATCCCGCTACCAGTCGACTGATCCATTACCAGTCGACTGATCCTACTCAAATTCGACCATTACAAGCCCAACGTTCAAATTTCAGCCACACCAGTCAACTGCTCCAGGGGCAGTCAATTACCAATCGACTAATATTTCGGTGAGTTCGAGTCCCCCTGCTGGCAGTCGACTGATCCATTCCTAGTCGACTGCCCAGCTTACAATCTCACTCTCCCTCACCCCAAAGATCCTCCTTCACGTATGCCTTCAAGTACACTCCCTTGGCTTGCCCCTTGAAGTCCTCTTCTATTGGCTATCGCCCCTCGGATGCACACGCAAGCCCTCGGCTTGCCTCCATGCCACCCTTCACGTGTGCCCTTTGAAGTCCACTTCCCCGGCTTGCCCTTGGAGTCCTCTTCCCTCGGCTCTCGTCCCTCGGATACGCCCTTCATGTGTGACTCACCAAGTCCTGCAAACTCAATCACACATATCAAATAACAAGAGTAAACCTAACTTAAACCCTTTGCCCAAACATCAAAACACATGGTCACTCCGGACCATAGATTACCCCAACAATCTTCTGTGTGTCACCACACACCATGTTATCTACAATGTAAAGTATTGGACTTTTATGCATACACTAATATAAATACGCATATGTGTTGTTGTGATTCTCTTTTCAAAATGTAGATGATCTTATATATATAAAAAGAACAAGTCTTTTAGTATACACATCTAATAATCTTCCACTTATACTCAAAGACTTTGCTATTCTCTCACTGCCATACATCTGACTCCCATATCCTCCACATGCTATTTAAAAGCTCTTGCTGGAAGAGCTTTAGTGAAAGGATCCGCTAGGTTGTCCTCCGATGCAATCTTGGCGACAGCTACTTCTCCTCGCTTTACGATTTCTCATATCAGGTGGTACTTGCACTCTATGTGTTTACTCGCCTTATGGGCTCGTGGTTCCTTTGAGTTTGCAACTGCACCATTGTTATCACAAAAGATTGTGATAGATCTGGCCAAACCAGGAATCACATCCAAGTCTATGATGAAGTTCCCGAGCCATATAGCTTCCTTGGCTGCCTCTGAGGCTGCCACATACTCAACTTCATGGTGGAGTCCGCCACGCATTTCTGCTTAACACTCCTCCATACTATGGCTCCACCTCCTAAAGTAAACACAAACCCCGAGGTAGACTTACTATTGTCCCTATCTGACTAGAAATCCGAATCCGTATAACCCACAGGGACTAATTAGTTTGCCCGGTAAACCATCATATAATTCCTAGTCCGTCTTAGGTATTTCAATATATGTTTTACCGCAGTCCAATGTCCCTGTCTAGGGTTACTCTGATATCTGTTGACCATGACCACGGCAAAGTAGATATATGGTCTCATGCACAACATAGCATACATGAGGCTTCCTACAGCCGATGCATAAGGAACTGCCTTCATTTCCTTTATCTCCTTTGATGTTTTCGGACACATCTCCTTAGATAGAGGAACTCTATGCCTGAAAGGTAGAAAACCCTTCTTGGAGTTTTCCATGCTAAAACGAGCCAGAACGGTGTCAATGTATGAAGCTTGGGATAAGCACAACATCCTTTTCTGGCGATCCCTTATGACCTTGATCCCAAGGATGTGTCCCGCTTCTCCTAAGTCCTTCATATCAAACTATTTGGACAACCATACATTTACGTCTGATAACACTTTGACATTGTTGCCAATTAACAAAATGTCATCTACGTAAAGTACAAAAAACACCACTACGTTTCCGTCACATCTCTTATATACACATGATTCATCCGGAGTTTGAATAAATTCATATGACTGGATTACTTCATCAAAGCGGATGTTCCAAGATCGCGAAGCTTGCTTCAATCCATAAATGGATCGATTTAGCTTGCACACTAGATGCTCTTTGCCCTTCGCAATGAACCCTTCTAGTTGCTTCATGTAGATGGTCTCCTTAAGACTTCCGTTAAGGAAAGTTGTCTTGGCGTCCATCTGTCATACCTCATAGTCCATATGAGCAGCAATAGATAAGAGAATCCGGATAGACTTAAGTATGACTATTGGCGAAAGGTCTCCTCATAATCGATACCCTCTTTCAGAGTATACCCTTTCGCAATAAGCCTAGCTTCGAAGGTCTCAATCTTCCCGTCTGATCCTCTCTTTCTCTTGTAGATCCACTTGCATCCAATGGATTTTACACCATTAGGTGGTTCTACTAGCTCCCAGACATGATTAGAATCCATTGATTCTATCTCAGAATTCATTGCCCTTTGCCAAGAATCTGCATCCCTATCTTGGAGGGTCTCGTCATAGGTCCAGGGATCCGGTTCATGTTCACCAGGGACCAAGTTCGAAGACTCTCCCAAAAACATGAATCTCTCAGGTTGTCTAACAACCCTCCCACTGCGACGAGGTACCACCTGTGTATCTTCTGTGACACACGGTGCAGTGACTTATGGTGTATCCTCTTGTACAGTTGGTACTAAGGTTGGAACGTCCCCTCTTAGTTCTTCAAGCACAAGTCTACTCCTGGGCTTGTGGTTCATCACATAGTCTTCTTCGAAGAATCTGGCATTCGTGCTAACGATTATCTTCTGATCCTTAGGACTATAGAACAGACAACCTTTCGTCCTTCTAGGATAGCCTACGAATAGACGCACTTCCGTACGAGATTCCAACTTATTAGTATCTCCCTTCAGCACATGTGCTGGACTATCCCAAATTCGAACATGTCCTAGACTAGGCTTTCGCCCAGTCCACAGTTCTGTGGGAGTAGAAGGGACTAACTTAGATGGAACCAAGTTCAGTATGTACGCTGTCATTTCCAGAGCATATCCCCAGAACGAATCTGGCAACTCAGAGTAACTCATCATTGACCTAACCATCTCCATAAGAGACCTATTCCTTCTCTCTACTACATCGTTCTGTTAGGGCGTACCAGGTGCAGTCAACTGGGATTGAATCCCAGCCTCTGATAAGTAGGTCCTAAACTCTCCCAAGAGGTATTCACCACCACGGTCTGATCGCAGTGTCTTGATACTTTTACCTCGATGTTTCTCCACATCAGCCTTGAATTCTTTGAACTTATCAAAGCACTCAGACTTGCGGCGCATCAGGTAAATGTATCCATACCTTGAATAATCGTCAATAAAAGTGACGAAGTATTCAAAGCCTCCTCTAGCCTGGATAGATATAGGACCACACAAGTCAGAATGAACTAGTTCTAACACATCTTTGACCCTATGCCCCTTAGCCTTGAAAGGCCTCTTGGTCATCTTACCTTCCAAGTAAGACTCACAGATCGGGAAGTCTTCCACCACCAATGAACCCAAGGGCCCATCGACTATCAACCTCTGAATCCTACTAAGATTAATATGATCAAGCCTAAGCCGCGGGCGTTATAGCTCCCGAGGTGGTCTCGGGACCCCACCTCTCGGGGTGATCCCGGGAGAGATCTTCTGGTTGACTTTCCCAGACTGCCTCCTGAGGGGGCCCTAGAGGCTCCTCCTCCCGAGAGTGTCTCGAGGGCTCTGAAAAAGGAGTCACTAAGACTTATTGCATTCTGCCACAAAGCTTCTTCATCCCACATGCCTGCCACGGGCTATTCAACCCTATCATAAGTCCCTCTCTTCATGTCTGATCGAAGGAAGTGTGGCTGATTGATCGGACTAGTGTGATGGTGAAGAAGTTGAGTTCCTGCGGGTCCTCATACCCGTTGCTGTTCCTTTTAGTAATTGCAAGGGACCCTTAGGGAGTTGTGCCAAGCTCCTAGGAAATTTATCCTTAGTTTTACCCTTCCCGAAGGACTTCTGTGGCTTTCAAGGCACCGTAATGATACCTGTCCCTCTGTTATAAAGTAGCATGACGCTCTTTGATGGCGACAAGGTACTTCCGCGAATGCCTCGTCGCCACGTGCTACAACGACCATCTCCTCGACTTCTTACTAATGTGTGTCGCTATAGCTGGCTCACGTCAGGCAACTGCTTCTGGGGCAACACTGATGCGGTGGTTTCTTGCTTTCCACGTGCCACTTCCCCATTGCGTCCATTCAGGCAGCTTCCTGGGTATAAGAAGGGAAAGCGAGGACGTTCGGCTAACTTTTGACTTCGTGGCTGGGTGCACCTCGTCTTCGAAGGACTTTTTGTACGTAAGTAGTTTGTTTCCTCCCTACCTCTCCCCTTAAGGACCATAGAGGGCTACCGAGTGGCATGGTATGAGTCTATCTCTTCGAGAGTGAGACTGGAGGCTCTATAATCGGCCATCGAGGCCTATGACATCCCAGCTGAGATGGCGGTAGTTGTCCCCAGGGTAGGTCAGACGCCAGTAGAGCCTCCCACATGCTTGTCGACCTTCTTCCTGGGGCAAGTGGAGTCGGGACTCCGTTTCCCCATCCCCCCTTCTTTATGAATATAGCCTCCTACTTCGATATACCTCTTCACCAGATGACTCCTATTGCCATCGCTTAGATGGGAGGAACGTATATTATCTTCAAACTCTTTGACCTCCCTCTGACTCCTCATCTTTTCCATTCTTTCTT
The DNA here is from genome assembly GCA_024364735.1 of Boesenbergia rotunda. Classification (NCBI taxonomy): domain Eukaryota; kingdom Viridiplantae; phylum Streptophyta; class Magnoliopsida; order Zingiberales; family Zingiberaceae; genus Boesenbergia; species Boesenbergia rotunda. The sequence goes on from JAGFNQ010000200.1 coordinate 101,615, forward strand.
CGTCTCGATCGGTTCTGGAGGGGTTTTTAGCTTCTCGACACGATCGGGCCATAGGTTTTTAGGAGGGTTTCCTTCTTCACACAAAGGGCTGAAGGAGAAGTTCTTATTCATCCGCCTGCCCACGTTGCCCTTCAGTCCTCTCCGTTGGGTAGAGACCCTCCCGACTCCTCCTTCTTTAGGGAGTTTCTCCAGGGTTCTGCGTACCAGCGTGTTAGGAATATACTCTCCGGCATGGAGTTCAGCGGCCCGAGACTGGTGCAGAGTGAGGAGCTTATGTTCCGGGCGGGCCTTAGCCCTAAAGTGACCCGAATCATCCCCAACCTCAGTATGTTTGTCTTTTTCATCACTACCTGTTAATTCTAACTAATGTTTCCTCGTTTGTTGCTTGTAGAGGAAGTCATGTTCGCCAAGGTGATAGGTTGACTTATCAAGTGGGACGAGGCCAACAAGGAGGCGTTGAATCCTCCCCCGATCGTTCCCGATGCACCCCTGTCTCTGCCGAGTCCTCGAAGGGGACTGTTGACTCGTCCCGTGGGCCTGCCTCGCCTGACAGGGTAGAGGCCACTATTACATCCCCGTCGGAGGCGGGCCGAGGGCCCTCTGATCAACGGGTTAATCCGGTGGCGGATCTTCCTTCCGGAGGTGGCTCTCCCCCAATGGTTGTTCGTCCAGAGGGGGTTAGCGAGGGCCTCTTCTCCCATTGCCCCTTCAACACTCCAGTCCGCAGGTCGGCAGAAGAGGCGACTTCCAAAGGGCTTGGGCCCTAGATGGAAAAAGTTGTGCTCCGAGGGTCCCGACCTTCTTCCCTCAGTGTCTGAGGCAACTGTTTCTCCTTCCGAGGGGGGAGCATCTGTTCTCGCATCTTCTCCTATCCCTTTGGCCGCAACTCCGGAGACGGTCGTCCCAGCACCTAGCTTTCCCTCCATCGACCTGGCCGAGGCGTCGAAGTGTAAGGAGGTACTGCGTGTCCAATACCGGATGAAACTTGACCGCCTAAAAAAGAGGTTGGATGCAGCATTGGAGGCTTCCAATCCTCCCCCCTCCCCCGTGACATTGAAGGACGTTCCGATTGAGGGGGTCTTGTCCGGGGGTACTTCCAACTCGGAGGAGGACGACTCTGGCCCCTCCAACCTGCCACCCGAAGCTCCTGTTGTTCAACGCCTTCCTCCTTGCCGTGGCTTGCTGTCGTCTGAGGGGTGGGATAAACCGCCAAGGTCCTCAGGAGGGGCAGCCGTACGAGTCTCAGCTGGACCTTTAACCACTCTCCAGGAGACCCTTCTGAAGGTATAAGTTACTGTTGCATTGGGTATTCTCTTGCATACTCTTTGACTTATTGGTGCAATGACAGGCAGCTGAAGATTGCCTAACCGCCAGCCGAGGTTTGTACTCCTGGGCCCAGGTTGAAGCCTTGACCCGCCGGGCCATGACAGCCGAGGGCACAACTGATCATGAGCGCCGGGCAGGACTTATGCAGGCGGGGGTCAGCCAAGCCCTCCGGGCGAAGTAGAGCATCTACTGGATGCCTTGTAGGACAAGGAGTTGGCTTTTCAAAACTCCCGACACTGAGAACGCCTAGTGTCTGAAAGAGCGATGGTCGTTACGCGGGATCTGCTCCAGATGATGCAGGAGAGGGATCAGCTTCAAATACGAGAGAGGAGATTGTCGGGTGACATCCGACTTATGGCAACCTCGACCGAGAGACTGAACGCGCGCGTTCAGGATCAGGCGCAGCAACTTAGCCAGAAGGAGTTTGACTTTCTGATGGCCACTGATCGCGCATCTGCCCTGGAAGATGACTTGGCCCAAGCTCGATCGGAGGTATGGGCCACGTCGAACAGACTCAGGGAGGCCCTGGCCGATCAGGATGGGATGTCTGCCGAGTTAGGACGGTTAAAGCGCGCTCATGAGACTGCTGAGGCCGAGCTTCATGCCCTTCCGACTACTAAAGCTTCTAGCTCTGAGGAGGGTGAAGCAGACTTCAAGGCGAAGTTTTTAGAGTCGGATGAATTCCATGCCATCATAGCTGACCAGGTAGTGCAGCGCTTGCAGCAAGGCTTCCACGTGTCTATCGACCAATTGAAGAAGGATCAACTTCTGCCTCCCAATGTCGACCTGCGTTTGTGAGTGTCGACCGAATTGTAAAGAGACCCCCCCCCATGACCCAGAGTAGTAGGGTCGCATGTTTTACCAGGGAACTAGGCCTCTATTGTATCAATTTTGATTATCATGATCATATTTTCTTACCTTACTGTTTTGCGCATGCTTTTGGACCCGGTTCCACATATCATGTGCCTTCGCCGCGAGGGCTCGGAGAAGTAACAAGATAGAAATTTTTCCTGAGGTTAGTCCTGGGTACGGGTCTCCCGTAATAACCCTGCAAGCTTCCATTGCCAGTTCTACATTTATTTCCCTAATGGGCTCCGGTCAGCCCTTTCCTTTTGGCGGTTGCTGGTGGTTCCCGAACCATCGCCTCCGCATCACACGCAATGTCTTGAATGGACTCATAAAAGAGTTGCAGGTTCCTAGACTCGGCGAAGGCATGCCGATCGATGCGATGCTTTGTGGTTGACATCCGTTGTTGTTCCCATGTCATGCCTGCATTAAAGGCACTGGGATGCAGTGGTCACTATAAATAAGGGGAGCGGGGTGAACCATCTTCTCCATCCCTTCCGCCTCCTTTCTTATTGATGGCGAGATGTCGTTGCCTTTTCTTCCACCCCTTTTTGAGGCCGCAGTTGTCTATGTCAGAGATGTAGGAGGGTTCCTGGCCGAAGGGCCTTGCGGAGGGGGAAGCCTTACATCATTGGCTGGGGAGCATGGTAGAGATGATGTCCAGGGTCTCACTGAAGACCCTGGTGGAGGTGGGGCTCCGGGATTATCCGAGGAGTCCAGAAGAGACATCACGTGGTCCGCCAGGGGGCATGGCGGAGATGACATATCCTGATGGTTGCCTCCCCCTAGTTGGTCCGTGGCGGTGTATTCCTGGTCTGCTTCAGATGTCATCCTCTTCCGAATCCTCGCTTTTCCCGAGTTTTGGGCATAGGATAGTGTTTGTGGGATACACCGTCACTAAGAGGGGAGGGGTTGCCGCCACTGCTTCCTCTCCCTTGTTAAGACAATTTTTATTTTCCTGTATCCGGAGAGAAATTGCAATTGCTGCTCCCCCTCCTCTTCCTTCTGAATGTTGTGTCAGATGCATCTTTGTGGGAAGAGGTAGTCGGGGCTTTCAGATGGGGTCGTGCTACCCATGTGTTACCTCAGGCGTCCTCATCTGTTACCAGTTACTCAAATAAAGTACCACGATGATGGTCGAAAATTCAAGGAGGACGTCTATAGAATCCCGCGTACCGCATATTTGGAAGATGGTTCCGAGCCAAGTGACCCTGTGGGAATGACGCAGTAGCGAAGAAAGGCCCAAGTAGAGGAGCGCTTCCTCTTACTAGATATTTTGATTGTATCTTGATATTTCTCTGAGACATTGGTCTTCATGTATTTCCCATATAAATAAAGCAAAATTTTTGTTACCTTGTGTATGTGTATATCTGTCTTGTGTTAATACTTTGACACCTCACTTGCTCTCCTTTAGCCGGGCAAGCTGTGCTATCTTGGCTCCTGCCGCACCTAAGAGTCCTGGGCACTTGCGATGTCGCGAGGCCTCATGGTTTTCGTACTTGGCAGGGAGTCCATAGCAATCCAGACCAAGCCTAAGTACCTCGGGCATCCGCAGCACCGCGAGGCATTAGGATTTTTGTCCTTGGTTGGGAGTCCATAGCAACCCAGACCAAGCCTAAGTACCCCGAGCATCCACAGCACCGTGAGATATTAGGGTTTTGGGTACTTGGTCGGGCGTAGCAACCCAGACCAAGCCTAAGTACCCCGGGCATCCGCAGCACCCCGAGGTATTAGGGTTTTGGGTACTTGGTCGGGCGTAGCAGCCCAGACCAAGCCTAAGTACCTCGGGCATCCGCAGCACCACAAGACATTAGGGTTTTTGTCCTTGGTTGGGAGTCCGTAGCAACCCAGACCAAGCCTAAATACTAGCACCGCGAGGTATTAGGGTTTTGGGTACTTGGTCAGGCGTAGCAACCCAGACCAAGCCTAAGTACCTCAGGCATCCACAGCACCGCGAAGCATTATGGTTTTTTTGCCTTGGTTGGGAGTTCGTAGCAACCCAGACCAAGCCTAAGTACCCTGGGCATCCGCAGTATCGCTAGGTATTAGGGTTTTGGGTACTTGGTCGGGCGTAGCAACCCAGACCAAGCCTAAGTACCTCGGGCATCTGCAGCACCGCGAGACATTAGAGTTTTTGTCCTTGGTTGGGAGTTCGTAGCAACCCAGACCAAGCCTAAGTACTCCGAGCATCCGCAGCACCGCGAGGTATTAGGGTTTTGGGTACTTGGTCGGGCGTGGCAACCCAGACCAAGCCTAAGTACCTCGGGCATCCGCAGCATTGCGAGACATTAGGGTTTTTGTCCTTGGTTAGGAGTCCGTAGCAACCCAGACCAAGCTTAAGTACCCCGGGCGTCCGTAGCACCGCAAGACATTAGGGTTTTTACCCTTGGTTGGGAGTCCGTAGCAACCCAGACCAAGCCTAAGTTCCCCTGGCATCCGCAGCACCACGAGGTATTAGGGTTTTTAATTCTTCCATGGTGCGTGGGTAGTTTGAAGAAGACATCTTCCTTTATTCCTTGAATTTGCTGCAAGGCGGCAAAAATACACAGAAGGACACACAATATATAATGCAGATCTTATCGGGACCGGAAGGGTCAGAGACAGCTGCCTGGCCTGGACCTCCCGAGCCTCTGGTCCTTCACACTCTGCGCATGACCTACTGCTTTGGCTAGTCTTTGAGACCCCTTGGGTTTTTCTGTGACTCTGTTTTGACTTCCTCTCTATAGCACTGTCGAGACACCAGTTGGCCTCCTTTGACTTCGACCACTCGATCACCTACGGGGAATTTTATCTTCTGGTGGTAGACAGAGACCACCGCCTGGAAAACGCTGAGCGCTGGGCGACCCAGGATAGCGTCGTAAGAAGAGGGAGCGTCCACGATCAAGAAGGGAGTCCTCCTGGTCCTTTCAAGTCTATCACTGCCCAAGGAGAGTGATAGGGTTATTTGCCCCACCGGCTGTACTCGATACCCCGTGAAACCGAACAATGGGGTTGAGACCGGGAGCAGTTCATCTTCATCGATCTGCATCTGGTCCAAAGCCTCCTTGTACAAGATGTTCACGGAACTCCCCGTGTCCACAAAGATGCACTTAACCTCGTAGTTAGCAAAACGAGCTATAATCACTAAGGCGTCTTCATAGGGAGCTTCCACTTCTTCCAGGTCGACCGGTCCAAAGGATATTGTAGGGTCGGGCTCCTGACTTCTGCTGGTCCCAATAGAGTAATTTTCTAGTCGCCGGGTATGAGACTTCCTTGCCCGGTTGGAGTCCCCTCCAGTAGGTCCTTCGGAGATGACTCCCACATGCCTGGAGGGCGGGCTGTGCATAGGGGCCTTGCTCTTTTGAGGATCTCTTTCTAAGGAGAGGGATCTTCGGAACGTGGGTCCTCGACTCCTTCCTCGCGATTGTGATCGAGACCGATGGCGGGCCTCGTTTTCTCCCACCTGTTGCCGCCGAGGGGAGAAACATTGCCGTGGGGACCTTCGACGATAACCTGATTTATTCCACTTTCTCCGAGTTTTAGTGTCTGCCTCCTCACCAAGTTTCTTTTTCAACGCGTGACACTCCTCGGTTGAGTGTGTGGTACTATCGTGAAACCCGCAGTACTTCTATCCAGGCTCTGGCTGCTCGGTGTCCACGGTCTCCACCAGCCTGCGTCTCTCGGCCCACTGATCCTTCCCGAGATGAACGTCCTTTCCCCGGGTTTGAGCCAGAGGCTCCCTTCTTTCAGACCGAGGAGCGCCCGGGGGAAGTACTGCGGATGGTTCCTTGCGACGGGCATACTGTACCTCCTCCACATTAACGTGTTTGACAGAATGTCCCAGCAGGTCGTCAAAACTGGCGGGAGGCTTCTTCACCAAGGATCGGAAGAAATCCCCTTCCACGAGCCCTTGAGTGCAGGCACTGACTAGGATTTCCGACGTGGCACTGGGCACATCTTGCGTTACCCTGTTTGAACAGCTGGATGTACTCTTTGAGCGGCTCCTTAGGCTTCTGCTTAAGGGCGAACAGGTTAAGCGTCGTCTTCTGGTAGCGACGACTACTAGCGAAATGGTGGAGGAAGGCGGTTCTGAACTCCACGAAGGAGTTGATAGAACCTTGTGGCAGCCTCTGGAACCACCGCTGAGCTGCTCCAGAGAGGGTGTTTAGGAACACCCGGCACTTCACATCGTCAGTATACTGGTGCAGGAGTGCAGCGTTCTCGAACTTGCAGACATGGTCCTCTGGTTCCGTCTTCCCATCATAATCGGGGATCCCCGACCCACAGAACTGCTTTGGCATGGGGTCTTCAATAATCTCAGATGAGAAAGGAGTAGAGGGAACTTTATGGGAGGCCTTAGGTTCCTCCCTCTTCCCTTGTCCCTCTTCATGCTTCCGTGCGCTGGAGGCCACCAAGTGAGTCTTCTCAATATTTCTAGGAGACTCTCTTTGGAGGCCGGGAGCTACTCCATCCCATCGTCCCACCGGGGTGACGGATCTCCGCGAGTGCGAGACGAAGACTGGGAATCTCCTCCCGCGCAGGGGCCCCTTGTTGTGAGGCAGCCTGTTCAATTTGGTGTTGCTCAAGTGCTTCTTTGATGGCGTTGGCCACCAAGTGATCGAGTTCCTCCCTTGTAAGGACAATGAGTTGTCCCTCTGGTCCTGCCATCGGTGCTCCTTCAGGTGCTTTGCTGGTTTCCCACAGACGGTGCCAAATTTGTTCTGGAAGGAGTCGACGACGATGGCTAGGCACCAGGGTTCTACCCCACGTGGAGGATGACAGGAGGGAAGGAACTCTGTGCCCTACGAGATCAACACGAGTGTTAGGGGAACACGCCGGAGGTTGTCCGGCGGAGCCCACTCCGACGCTCCAGTCAGTACCTCGATAGAGAAAGGTGTAAGGTAAGAAAGAAAGTATAAGTCGTAGAGAATGCTTAACCCCTCTTACCAGAGGAATTGGGATACCTTTTATAATGGCCTCCTCTGTCTTGCCACGTCCCCTCCTCTTTCGGCGGTTACTGGATAGCCTTTGAAATGGTCTAAGCCGTCATTTACATTTCAACCCGTTGCGATATTTAAGGGTCGTGGTGATTCCGTGCCAGTAAGGATGCTTATCCATAGATCCGCGAAGGAGGGGAAGAGCCGTTATTTGCTGTCGAAGGTAAGTAGGGCTCCGCTTCCCCGAGTTGGTCTCGGGGTCTTCTGGCCCGGGTAGTCACGGGCGTTATAGCTCCCGAGGTGGTATCGGGATCCCGTCTCTCGGGATAATTCCAAGAAAAATCTTCTGATTGACTTCCTTGGACCACCTCCTGAGAGGGGCCCTAGAGGGTCCTCCTTTCGAAAATGTCTCGAGGACTCTAAAACAGAAGTCGTTAAAACTCATTATATTCTGTCATCAAACTTTTTCATCCCACATTACATGTCACGGGCTATTCCATCTTATCAGGGATATTGTAGTTATTCGGATTCAAGTTTAGATTTTAAAATTTTGACAGTGTTTTGATTCGAATTCGACTTGACAGTTTTTTTTTATAAAATTCGTATTTCAATCTGACCATCCGAATTGACATCCGTACGGAGACTCCATACTTAATATAATATCTACGAGCACATGCTAATGAAAAAGCCTAATAGAGTTGAATACCTCGTCGGAGGAAGCATCCGCGTAACTGTATTTAATTTTAAAAAAAACCCACTAGTGCAACTAATTTACTCTGCACAATAATTAAATAAATCTGTACTATTTTAAGTAAATTTAAATTCCATATGGTTCTAATGATTAAGTATATCCAAATTACATCCAGAAATACTCCATTATTGGAATTCTCAGGCCCCTTATATTTATTATTGATTTTTATTTTTTTTACGTATCTATTTATAAACAATAGTTTGCCTAAAGAGAGCTGGCTGCCCACACCTAAGAAAGGCGTGACTTGTCATCATACAGTAACAATAAAGAACTGCGAGTGTGTTCATGAATTGTCTGTGAACAAGTTGGTGAAGACCAAGCATTCGAAGCTTGTGAAAGCAGGCTTCCTGTGCATTGCCATCCACGTTGGACCTTTTATAATTCAGAAACATTCTCATGCACATTTCATAGAATTATCAAACTGAAAATAATAATAATAATAATAATAATAATATTATTATTATTATTATTATTATTATTATCAAACGAAAAGAATGCGTAAAATGAAAAAGAGACGAAGCAGTCGCAGTTTGCGTCTATATAAACATACAGTGAAAGCCATTTGTCATCCACCCCAATTTTATTTCTCTCTGCTTCCTCTGCTCTGCTCTGTTCCTCGGTTTCTGATCTTTAATTGGTTTTGATCTGATTCACTGATGGGGAGGGCGCCGTGCTGCGACAAGGCCAACGTGAAGAGAGGGCCGTGGACGCCGGAGGAGGACCAACTACTCCGGAGTTACATAGAGGACCATGGCACCGGTGGAAATTGGATTTCTTTTCCCCGGAAAGCAGGTTTGTTACTTGATTTCGTCTTCAATACTTGCTTTTGTTTGCAAGTACCTCAAACCCCGATCTTTGTAGTGGAAATTGGTGATCTTCAATGTCCCTTTTGTTGGCTAATTGTTTCAGGTCTCAATCGTTGCGGGAAGAGCTGCCGTTTGAGATGGCTTAACTACCTCAGGCCGGACATCAAGCGCGGCGGCTTCACGGAGGAAGAAGACGACCTCATTTGCAGCCTTTACATTCAACTCGGCAGCAGGTAATTTATGATCTGTTTGATGGTTCTTTGCTACTTAAATGAGATATCTAATCCTTTTGAAATCATAAAATTAGGTGGTCGATCATCGCTTCTCACCTCCGTGGAAGAACAGACAACGATGTGAAGAATTACTGGAACACCAAGCTGAAGAAGAAGCTGATGGCAACATACACGATGAATCAAACGCCGCCTCCTCCTGCCGTCGACTTCGAAGTTAATTCCAGGTCAGGGAAGGATAGACATGATCACTTGCACTCGCAGAGAGATGTGAGGTCCAAAAACAACGAGGGAGAAGGCTCGGCCGCTTCGTCGACAGTAGTCACCGTCGACGAGAGCAGCAGCAGCAGCAGCAGTGCCATGGAGTACTTCAGTTGGCTGGCCGGCGAAGATGACTTGCTGCTGACGGAGTTCGACATGGGATTGATTAGTGAGCTTCTGGCAACGCCACGGGAGGTGGCTCCGCTTCTTTCGCGTTCGATTTAATTAAGTCTCTTCTGAGGCGATGACACAGAAGAGAAAATTCCACTTTGGCTCTGTTAACTGTTTTATTTCTCTTTCATTTGTTGCTAATTAATTATATTTAACCAGTCAAACATTTGTAAAGTTGTACCAATTTTTTTTATCCTGCGAGATTAACACGAAAAAGTCATAACGGTGGCCAATGGTAGAGAAGTTAGACTTTGTCTTTTGCATAAAGTTTCACACTCTATAAAAAATCTAAAAGCAACAAAATCAGTCGAGAAATTAGTTTTTTCTAGTAATTTCATATTTCACCTCTCAAGTGGCTACTCAAAGAGCAAAGAGAATAGTCCATCAAGATTAAAGTTAGACATACCAAGCAAACAAGCAATACATCGTAATAATAAAAATATGAATACTCCAACTCTTCACTTAAAGGTTTATCTGTTATCTAATTTATTTTTTTTTAATTACACTATTGTTCTATAACATCCGAGTTAGTAGTCTCCGTGATTTATCTTTTTCATATTGACCTTGGGATGAATTGACGGAGGAATTGGGAGCGAACGAATTCCACCTAGTTATACTATTGTGTCTTGTTTCAGATGTAGCTTGTGTGTGGTAGTACTGGTTGCTCATCAGCACCGCGAAGTAAGATCCAGGCCTGTTGGAAGCAAGCTCCAGCATCAAGCTCTCTTTCAGTTCCACCACCACATCAGTCATACTTGGCCTCTCATCGCCGGTGCTCTCTGTGCATCTCAATGCCAGAGCAGTTGTTTTCCACGTGGAATTTAGATCATACTCTCCTCGCAATTTTATGTCGACTTCATTAATTTTCTATGATTCCACTTGAAAGCCTTTGCTGTGTCCACTGAGTTCCATTCATGCGAATTTGATTGGCATTTACAATTGGAGGTCGGCCTGTGATCAACTCTAACAGAACCACTGCCAAATTGTACACCTGGGGCTTCTGTCACTAAGTTGGAGGCAATTGTGTTACCTAAATAGAGCAAAAACATTGAGCCATTAAGGTATATGTGTTTTAACAAGGTTGTGTGCATAAATGCATGTGCTCAAATAAAATTCCTAAACTCCTTCATTCTACTCTCAGGGTAAAAATTGAATAATAAAATGGATGATTCAGTACCTGTAAGATGATCTTGTCGTGTGCCTTGTGGCATAGACAAGCGCCAAATGAGCTTCCTCCATACATACCCTAGCTGTTAGATTATTTATTAATAATCTATTATGATATCCATGTGAATTATAGATTTGACTTTAATATAAAATATTTAATGTAAAGGTTGTTTGGTCGAAAGATATTTAAAGTGAGAGTTTATTTATATAAAATCTCTCTTCTCTCTTTTATAAAAATTATTATTAAAAGTTATCCAATATTAAAATGAGTTATCAAAAGTAAATTACTCCATGGTGATTAAGAGTTATATAAAAAAAATCTCCCAAGAGAAATTTACTTTTGAAATCATAAGCTAACCTCCATAGATAATATGAATAAATGTTATATTTTTCATCATCATTTAGATATATCAAAAAGTCAAAGAGAGAGAAGAACATTTAGATATATAGAAATGTAAAAAATAAAGAGAAGAGAAAGATAATAAAAAATTCGGCTGTGATAAAAAGAGTGTACGTACTCAAGAATTGATATTTACTAAAAGACATATCATAATTTTATTTTTATCAAAAGACGTATCAATTTTAGTGAACTTCCTCTTATACCCCTCCCGTCAAGTACTGTCTTTCACTTTCTCTTTCTCAGTAACGAATTCCGAGACAACTGAACATGCTTTTTCAGACTTTTCATTTTAAAATAATATATTATGGAATCGGCTAAAAAACATAAGGTAAAGAAAGAAAAAATATTTCAGTTAAAAAAACATCTCTTCCAACGTGATTTTAAAAATATAAAGATATGATTTTTTATATTTGATTAATATAAATTAATATAATAAAAAATATTTAATAAATATATTAATATAAAAAAAACCTATCAAAACACGTAATTTTATATTCAAACGTTGGGCCTGAAGTCACGCTAGGAGGGCCTGAAGTTATTTGATGTGTTCAGGCCCTCCTTGGGCTTGAAGTCAAATGACTTCAGGCCCTGCGTGCACTCAAAATTTTTTTATTTTAAAAATATTTTTTATAATATTTAATCATGATTTATTAAATTAAATAAAAATATCAATAGTTCTAGGAGATGATATTTTTGGTGTCCAAACTTCTAATGATTATAAATTATGTTGCAATAGGAGATTTTTAGGTCTATCAGTGGGTTACCAAAACCCACTGATGGACCTAAGATATTTGGATTTCTCAAAACCTAATATCAATAGTTAGATTTGAGCTAGGAGATGGTATTTTTGGTGACCAAACTTCTAATGATTATAAATTATGTTACAATAGGAGATTGATATTGGATTTTAATTCCGAGATATCTGAACCTACTTTTTCAGACTTTTCATTTTAAAATAATATATTATGGGAATCGACTAAAAAATATAAGGTAAAGAAAGAAAAAATATTTCAGTTAAAAGAAACATCTCTTCCAACGTGATTTCAAACATGTAAAGAGATAATTTTTTATATTTGATTAATATAAATTAATATATTAAATAATATTTAATAAATATATTAATATATAAAAAAACTTATCAAAACACGTGATTTTAGATTCAAACGTAGGACCTGAAATCACCCTAGGAGGGCTTGAAGTCATTTGACTTCAGGCCCTGCGTTCACTTAAAATTTTTTTCATTTTAAAAATATTTTTTATAATATTTAATCATGATTTATTAAATCCAAAATTTTCATTGGTACTAAGTTTGTAGTTGTATAGATGTCCAAAAATTTCAGTGAGTAAAATATATGAAAATGACCAAAAAATTCTAAATAGAGATATCAAGTATGGAGAAATTCAAGCCTAGGTCTATCAGTGAGTTTTCACCGAAACCCACTAATTCATCCTAGAAAACTCCTATTGCAACATAATTTATAATCATTAGAAGTTTGGACACCAAAAATATTATCTCCTAGATCAAATCTAACTATTGATATTGGGTTTTGAGAAATCCAAATATCCTAGGTCCATCAGTGGGTTTTGGTGAAAACTCACTGATAGACCTAAAAATCTCCTATTGCAACATAATTTATAATCATTAGAAGTTTGGACACCAAAAATACCATCTCCTAGCTCAACTCTAACTATTGATATTGGGTTTTGAGAAATCCAAATATCCTAGGTCCATCAGTGGGTTTTGGTGAAAACCCACTGATAGACTAAAAAACTTCTATTGCAACATAATTTATAATTATTAGATGTTTGGACACCAAAAATACCATCTCCTAGAATTATTGATATTTTTATTTAATTTAATAAATCATGATTAAATATTATAAAAAATATTTTTAAAATAAAAAAATGTTGAGTGCACGCAGGGCCTGAAGTCAGATGACTTCAGGCCCTCCTAGCGTGATTTCAGGTCCTGCGTTTGAATATGAAATTATATGTTTTGATAGGTTTTTTTATATATTAATATATTCATTAAATATTATTTAATATATTAATTTATATTAATCAAATATAAAAAATCATAATTTTATATTTTTGAAATCACGTTGGAAGAGATGTTTTTTTAACTGAAATATTTTTTCTTTTTTTACCTTACGTTTTTTAGCCGATTTCATAATATATTATTTTAAAATGAAAAGTCTGAAAAAACATGTTCAGTTGTCTCAGAATTCGTTACTGAGAAAGAGAAAGAGAAAGACAGTACTTGATGGGAGGGGTATAAGAGAAAATTCACTAAAATGAGTATACCCTTTGGTAAAAATGAAACTATGGTACGTCTTTTGGTAAATATAAATTCTTGGATACGTTCTTTGGTAAAAACCCGTAAAAAATTCTGTATATCAAGAATCTTATATACATTATGAATCTGGGTATATCTTCTTTATCCATTTTTTAATCCTGATAAACTTTGTGAAAAATCATTATATCCAAGTTTCTTTTCTTTTTTGCAAGTTATAGTATCTAATATCAGAGATATGTTAAGGATAATAGGATTTTTCATGAATTAATTTCCTTAATAAATTATTGTTGTTTAGTAGTTCCATATAAAGTCACAGTTATAGTTATGAATTGTTGTTGTTTAGAAATTCCATTTATGGTTTCTAACATTTGCTTTATTAACATATATTTTTAATTAATTCATGTAATTTCAGGAAATTATGAATTAAATCTCATTACTTTAATTTAAATTGATTAGTGTTCTAATACCAAATTTTTTTTTGAAATACATGACTTCAATTTAGAATTATATATTATGGATTTGGAGTTTTGTTAATCACTAAAGTGATCAACTCTATAAAATTTATTATTCCAATATTTCATAGTTGTATTTGAAACAATATGAATGTAATATTTTGGGTTAAGTAAACCCACAAAGTTGTAGCATTGCTTATAATGAATAATATTAACACCCTATTTGGAAACCCATGGAATTCAATTCCATCCAGAAATTGAATTAAATTCCATGATTTGGAAGTAACTTAAGTGAAAGAATTGAATTTTCATGGGAATTGAAATCCAACAAAACTAAAGAATTCAATTACATCCCAAATAAGTGTGATTTGGTGTGGGAATTGAATTCCAACAAATGGAAATATTAAAATAACTTCACATAAATATAATATTTGATTCCTAACCTATCAATGAAAGGTAAAATAGTAAAAGCAATCAAATTCATTTAGTTTTAGACTCATTCCAAACAAATAAATTTTGTTTACCGACTCATTCCAAACATAAGAATTGAATTTAATTTCTGTTGAAATTCAATTCTTGCTGTAATTTAATTCAATTTCATTGCTTAAAAATTTTCCAAACGAGGTGTAAAGGAAATATTAACATACCTATTAAAGGCTTATATATCCCAAGATAACATGCATGTTATTTTAACTTTGGATGTATGAATGCTAGCCCATTAAAATATGTTCATTTAGTATAATTGTCCTAGTTATGCATTTGAAAAAAGATTAATAAGGTTGGGTAACGTCGAACTTCGGGTAACCGGTTCAATCCCACGAAAGTTTTTCACCGGCCGTCAGGGTAAATCGGGAAGCGCTCGCGGTGGGGCAATCAAGAAGCCCAACGTCCCAAGATTTGTGCTCTATTTGGAGGAAAATTCCTACAAAATATGTCGTAGCTGGGGATCAAATCGCAGATGCTTGGGATGACAACTAGTCGCCCTTCCGCTGCACCATAGACCCAGGGGTATAGTTATGCATTTGATAAAATGTTGGACCAGGTAGCAGACAAACCTGGGGTGACCGACCCGACCCCTCGGAAGTTTCCCACCGATCATCAGGGTAAATCGGGAAGCGCTCACGGTGGGCGGTCTAGAAGCCCAACGTCCTAGGGTTCGTGCCCCATTTGGAGGAAAAATTCCTACAAAATATATTGTAGCTAGGGATCGAACCGCGGATGCCTGGGATAGTGACTAATCGCCTTACCGCTGCACCATAGCCCTGGGGCTATAGTTATGCATTTGAGTACCACCCAAAGGTGAACTTAAATACATTATTAAAGTTAATTTTGATCCATTAAATATACTCAAATATTAATGTATGAGTTTGTGTAAATGTTTGCAGCTTTCAATAATGTGTTTACCTTGGGAAATTGAATGATTAAGTTCAATTAGCTGAATTATATTGACTGATCTGAACAAATATAATTTCAAATGGGTATTATGAGCCTTGATATGACATTGGTAATGGAACAGAAGCCCACAACCATTATGGAGACTAATACGGAAGTTGACAAGACTCTTTACAAGGCTTGAGTGCGGGGTAATAGGTCGAGCTTGAATTTAATGAAGATGTTGATGACTGAAAATGTCAAGCCATCTATGCCCATGTCTGACAATGCAAGGAAATTTATAAAATTGATTAAAGAATATTCACAATCAGAGATTACTAATAAGTCTATTGTGGGGACCTTAATGAGTGATTTGACAACTAAGAAATTTGATTGGTCTCGGTCCATTAATGATCATGTGACAAGTATAGCAAATCTAGCAGTAAAGTTTAAGTCAATAGGAATGAATGTGAGTGGGTCATTCCTAGTATAGTTTATCATCAACTCATTTCCTTCTCAGTTTGGACAGTTCCAAGTGAATTATAACATCATTAAAGAAAAGTGAAACTTTTAAGAAATTAAGGCTATGCTGATTTAGGAGGTAGGGAGGTTGAAGAAAATAAGGGCTCACTTCATCTATTTATCGACTCATGAAAGAGGTGATAATGACAAGACTAAACTAGGTAAAAAAGATAAAAATAAAAGCAAGACCTTCACGAAAGTTAAAGAAAGTGGAGTCCATAATGAAAAGAAGTGCTATTTTTGTAATAAAAGCAGCCACTTCAAGAAAGACGGTCCAAAAAGAAAGAGTTGGTTCGAAAAGAAAGATAAATATAATATTTCAATAAATTTTGAATCAAATCTTATTGAAGTGCCTGATAATACCTAGTGATTGGATTCCGGTGCACATACTCATGTGTCACATATTATGCAAAGTTTCCTTTCGATCCAAACCATAAACAAAACTGAAAAGTTTTTGTATATGGGGAACACAATAAAAGCACGAATAGAAGGAATTGGGACATATATGTTGATGCAGTCTGGCCCGATTGTTGTTTTGGTGTTGACACCGATTTAATTTTGGTTGAGTGAATTCAGATTAAGTCCTGGTCGGGGACTGGGCACGAAGGTGATTGAAATCCCGGTGAGTGAAGCCGGATCCTAGTGAGTGAAGCCGGGTTGGACTAAAATCCCGGTGAGTGAAGCCGGGTCCTGGTGAGTGAAGCCAGGTGACTGAAATCCCAGTGAGTGAAGCCGGGTCCTGGTGAGTGAAGCCGGGTCCTGGTGAGTGAAGCCAGGTGAATGAAATCCTGGAGAGTGAAGCCAGGTCCTAGTGAGTGAAGCTAGGTTGACTGAAATCTCGGTGAGTGAAGCCGGGTCCTAGCGAGTGAAGTTAGGTGACTGAAACCCTGGTGAGTGAAGCCAGGTCCTAGTGAGTGAAGCTAGGTTGAATGAAGTCCCGGTGAGTGAAGCTGGGTACGGAGTCTTGGTCCGGGGGACTGAGCACAAGTCAGAGAAGGCTAGGGAGGTTGTTCTCTGGACTCAGGGTCGAATTTGTGGGAGTTGGATCGGTCTGGTGACCGATCAGGGAGTTGGCACGAATTCCCTGTTGTGGATCGGTCCGGTGACCGATCCAGGGAAGTCTGATCGGTCTGGTGACCGATCAGGGAGAGAACAGAAGCATTTGGTTCGGCTTCTGTTTGGGTTCTGATCGTTCTGGTGAACGATCAGGGAGAGAACAGAAAGGTTTCTGTTTGGCCTCTATTCGGTCTGGTGACCGATCAAGGAGAAGTCGGATGAGTTCACAAAGTTTCTATGAGGAACTTTGATTGGTCGATCTGACCGATCAAAGTGTCGTGACACTGCTCATCCTGACCGATTAGGAAGGCTCCTGATCGGTCAGGGAGTAACCTGATCGGTCACCAGACTGATCAGGGCACACCCTGATCGGTCTGGTGACCGATCAGGAGGCGTTGGTTGAAAAATCTGAAGGTTCTGTCTTCAGCTGTTGGATCGGTCTGGTGACCGATCCCCGATACTTGATCGGTCAGTGTGACCGATCATAAGAAGTCCGCGATCCCCGTTTCTCACTGTGGACCGATCAGGCTAGAGCCTGATCGTTCAGGGCTTACCCTGATCGGTCTGGTGACCAATCAGGGTCCTCTCTGATCGGTTTGGTGACCGATCAGTAGCTGAACTTTAATTTGAAATCACTGTCAGACGCTCTGATCGCGTCTGTTTTCTCTGCGTTTTCTCTGATACACTGCCGATTTCTTTGTGATACGCTTTGCTAAGCTTCTGATGAGTGTGCAGGCAATACAGGGAGGATTCAAACCATGGAGGAGAGTCAACTGGGGACTTTCCTTGGTGCAGGTTTGTCTGTTTACTGGTTTCAGGTCTCAACGGCTTCTGGCGCACGGCTGGCGACTGACGGAGGCTCAGCTGGAGAGGTCTTCAGTGGACTGAGTGCTCAGGGAGTCAGGGGGTCAGGCTGTGGCTCAGTGGATGCTGATGGAGAGCCTGGTGATGAGACCAGAAGCTTAAGACGAAGCTGGAAGCAGAGGAGCGGGAGGAGTGGATCAGACAGAAAACTTGATGAGTTTGGTTGGGCTGTGTTTGTGCTCTCTGTTGCTTCGTGCTTGAGTATTCCTGTTACATCCTTGTGAGCGGTTCCTTCTATTGTCTCGTGAGCTTAACTTGTATCATCTAGAGACTTGTTGTGGAGAGGTTTCTCCATCGAGAAGGAGGCTATTACTATCCGGGGTTCACCGGGGCTTGATCTGCCGACGATCAAGGGATTGCCCACCTTACGGGCACGCCAAGAAGTAGGGGCAAGTTATCCCCGAACCTTGTACATCTCCGTCTTAGCGATTGGTTTGTGTGTTCTTTGTTGGTACCAGGATTCATAAACTTTTGTACTTAGTCTGGAGGTCTAGAGTTCGAATCCTGGGGAAGGCAAAAATCCACTAGCCAGGGGTGGAAAGTACTTGTGAGTAACGGCACAGCCAATGGTCGTCGGTTGATGACATAAGGGGTCACCAAGTGGGCCGCCAGTTGGGCTGCCAAGGGACCGCCAGTTGGGTCGCCAAGTGGGCCGCCAGTTGGGCCGCCCAAGGGGCCGAGGGGTCGGGTCGTTACATGTAACGTAGTGTACATAATGAGAATTCTGCTTATTTATAACATCAAAGATTGGGTCACGTATCCAAAAAAAAAGAAGATAATGATGAGGTTAATGAAAAGTAAAATATTATCACAATTAGATTTCGATGATTGAGACATATGTTTGGATTATATTAAGGGAAAGCAAACTAATCATATATTAAAAAAAAAATTCAATCACAGAAACTAGTCAACCACTTGAAATGATACATACTGATATTTGTGGTCCTTTTGACGCTCTATCTTGGAGCAGTGAATAATAATTTATTACTTTTATTGATGACTTTTCATGTTATTGTTATTTATACTTCCTGTATGAAAAATCTCAAGTAGTAGACATCCTTCAGATGTTCGTTAATGAGGTTGAAAGGTAGTTGGATAGAAAAGTGAAAGTTGTAAGGTCCAATAGAGGCGGGTAAATATTATGGAAAATTTAATGAGAATAGATAATGTCCATGTCCATTTGCAAAGTTAAGTTCTGTTAGAATTTGATTCCTGTGGAGATGAGGAAGGGGAGGTTGTTGCAAGAGGGGTCAGGGAATTGGGGCTTAGGCGAAGAGATTAGGGAAATGGGAAATAAGAATTTAACAGAAAATGATTTATTTAAATAAACATTTTCTCAATTAATTAGGATATTCCTGAATCGGATTTTTTTAATCATGTTTATCCTCATAGCGCATAAAAAGGCTCCAGAAAAATCAAGAAAAATCCTTAAAATTTTTTAAAAAATTTATAAGGCTATTCTCCAATTTAACCCTTAGAATTTAATTGTCACATCTAACATTCTCTCTCACTAACAAAAATTTAGTCTCCAAATTTCCTACTTAAGTGTGGCGGGTACACCATACCCTGTTTTATCAGTTCAAATACTGAATACTACATGAAATAAGTGATCAAGTGAGTTTGTCAGTTTCTGACGCTCCCTGTGGGTTACGGGTCCACTACACTCCTACTATGTCAATCTAATGTCCTGTCTTCATTAATTAAACACACCAAGTGTTGAGATACCAGATTCACAGTATTCTTCACACCATTCCCCCATCAATATCCTAAGTCTTGATATATATAGTACTTCCCAAATGAATTGTGTTATCATACTCAATTTCCTCCCAATAGTAGATCCTTCTAGACAAGACGTGGTTCGGAAACGCGCAACCTACCACGGAAATAAAGTATTTCATTCTTATCTCAAGAATGTAGGACCGTTGCATGTGAGAAGGAAGGTGAATCATGTGTCTTTAAAAAAATCATTACTTTCTCGAACTTAAATAAAATGAGCGAGTGCAGTGGAAACTGATGAGAAAAAACAAACACAGAAATTGACATAGTTCAGTTTTACTTCGTTCGGAGCCTTCGGCGACTCCTACTTGAAGGCCCAGGTCCCTTGGACAATCCACTAGTACCCTTTACCGGTAAACTCCCGGTAGAGTGATCGAGTACAAGATATGGGTAAGAAGTGTAACAACCCTACATTTCCTACTTGATTAAGCACAAATAAATAAATTTGTTACCCAACACAAGTGTGAAACTTTCAATTGGCTCGTGTGTTGACATTGATTTTTCGGCAGCAATCCAAACTGAGGTGCCTCGGATACTGTTCATCTGAGGGAACTTTTATAGAAAAACACGCCTACAAAACCAACTTAGTCCAAAAAATAAATATACCCTACAAAACAAAGTTAGTAAACACACAACAAAGACTAAATGTAATGAGTATTAAATAAAGTCCCAACTGGGACTTGTCTTCATCGAAATTTGCTTCTCCAGTGACTTACCTTACTTTGTACAGATTTACTCAGCTCTTTAATCCACTAGGACTTTTACCAAGTTTCCACCAACTTGGACTTTTGCTAGGACTCCACTACCCTAGACTTTGGCTAGCAGTCAGCTCCTCAGACCCAACTGGACTGTTGTTAAGACTCCAGGACTCCACCACCCTGGACTTCAGCTTGATATCAGGTTCTAAACTTTTCATTCCTGCACACTTGGTAACAAGGTTAGAAAATAACACACTAACTTTAACCCTTTTTTCATACATCAAAACTCGAGTTTGACCATTAATGCAAAACTACACCAACAAAGAAAACTCCGTCTACTCTATGAATACCCTACCACTGAGGAAACTAAAAATACTAATCTCTAGTTCGAGCCTTCTTGATTCAATCAACAAAAGAAAGCACCCAAAAACACAAATATGTGCTCAAATTCCTTACAAGGAATAACTTCTTCTTCAATCTTGAATATATCAAGATGTCGACTATGAATGATAGCAAAATAATCTAAAGTGCTCCAGGGACATCAGATTTATCAAATCCACTTAGTGGCTCAAGCATAGGTTTGCCCGTACTACATCACCAAGCATTCGCAATGCTCGTACCGTATGAAAATGTCATTCTCTATCTGTGGTCAAGTTATTCTAATCCAATTTCTAGAGTCAACTCCATCTTAAACCAATCAATTATTCCTCCATTAATGTTCGCAGAGTGAATCATACAACATCAACTCCCAATCAACCGGAGTTCTCAACGTACGCCTACACTAAAGATCCATGATCTAAAGGTTATCATTGAATAACTAACTACAACTGATCAAATCTATCCCAATTACACATAGGGTGTTCAACCATAAGATCAATAATAGTAAGTTTACAATATAATCCCCAACTATAAGATCCTCAATTCCAAAATATCACCCATGGGTCACCAATCAATGGTAACTTCTAAATATCAAATCATAACATCATAAACAATACATCCATCAATAGATCGTCTGAAAATAATAATATATAACCACCAACATATCACTGCATATGTCACTATCAATAACAACTAACAAATAACCAACCATAAAATCATATATTCATCAAATAGTCTATTAGAAAACTACATACCTCAAAAATTGAATTTCGCAATATCCACTAACAAATTCTCAGATCACAACGTATCACATACAATCAAATCATTACAATCCATTATAAACCATTACAATCAAATATACTATTCACAAACAATACATTCACAACTCATTAGAATTCACACAATAATCAAATATATTATCCAAATCCATACAAACCATGTCCAATAACGATACATATATACAAATCTACTAATCAAATCCATACACAATAAACTATCCAATAACCATGCATAAAAACTATGTCCATAATCTACTACAAAGACATCTAATATAGAATCATATAAAATACTATTATCAAAACTTGTAGAAAGCAAAATATAATAGATTAATATCAGAATAATTAAAAACATGATTGAATAACTAAGTTTACCGGTAAAAAAAGTACATGAATATTATTTTGGATATCGGATTGTGTGGTGATGATATGACTGATGAATTGTCTAGAGGAAATGTAATATAATTAGCATATTATAACATCAAAATTGACTAAATATATTTTGTATGTTTTATGAGTGATAAAAAAAACTAAGTTATGGTTGAACATACCTCATAAAAATGCTACTCAGCAGGGTCCCGTGGATCTCGAGTCTCCTGTGACTCAAAACAATGTTGTGATTTGATAAATTGAGCAATGACTACTTGCATTTCGACCAAGACAACATCATTTCTCACATCCTTTTCGGTAATTCTCGCCTCCCTTTCGGACATCCTCGTCTTCACTATCGTGAGTCCAATCTTCATATCTTCATTTTTTGTAATAAGTGACTCCATCTCAGTAAATGAAGAACTCGCATGACCTCTAGGCATTCTCAAATGATCAAATGCCACTTTGGCCTGTGAGTCAAGGCCATTGAGGATAGAGTTCTTTGTTCTTTCACTAACAATATCATAATAAATGTCATTTATTATGTCGGTGGATAGAGTCTGTGACTCCCCCCTCACTACTGGTGGTGTAGATGCCTGAGCCACTCTATTAGTAATTTCCTCATGTGTGAAACAAAATTATATGATTAATATATGCTACACAACTACTAAAAGTAAGCATTATTATCGGTTATATGTAATAGAGTTAATATTCTTACGTCTATGGCCCAGGATCAATGATCAACATATGTGTCATCACTTTTCTTGTGAGTCTTGTTAAATATCTCCCAATAGCCTATGCAACCTAGATCTCATCTGATACAAAAGCTGGTCTCGTGCTTTTCTTTCTCAAATTATATAGGAGGTCTTTGTACAATCTTACAGAATAAATGCTCTAAGTTTTTATAAATTCACGCTCATGCCTTGCTTCCCAGGTATATTTTTTCTGCAATTATAAGTTGAAAAATTATTATACTTAAGGATAAATTTATGAAACATTAGCAAATATATTCAATTTACTTACTAGAAATTCTCCATAATAAAAATTCTTCATCTCCTGATTTACGTGTCTCTATGTAGTACCCAAAGTGAAGGTTCACTCTTTAAATTTTCCGGTAATGTACGTCGCTACCCGATGACCATCGAAAGTAAAACTGCAAGTAAAAATGTTAATGTGTGAGAAATATATTATAAATAAAGTTATATATGAATGTAAATTACTATTAACAAAAATACTTATGACTCCCTAATTACTCTCAGCATTGTATGGCTACAGGGTGTGACTGGCTACTCTGCCATGATAATATTTGTAATAATAACATTATAACACATCATAATAATATTACTAACCTGATAATATTTGCACAAAACAAGTGTTGAAAACTGAAATTTTCAAATGGCTTAGTTGTAATTTTCCAAACTCGGAGGGCCTTTATTGCTAAAAAAAACTATTTAAACCCCCTAAAGCCTTAACTTCCCTCATCTCCCCGCTTCTCCCCCCTCTGCTTCGACGCCGCCTGCAGCCGCACACGAGTGGTTTCGCCCGCCCAACGCCGCTGCCACGCTCGCGAACCCAAACCACGCGACCTTCTTCGCCTCAGCGTCTCATCCGTGCACCCGAAGAAGACGAAGAAGAACGGAGAGGAGAAGAAGAGAGGGGGGTTAAGGTGTTAGGCGTCGCTGGCCTTGCGCAGTTTTCTTCTCCCTCGCAAAACCACTGCTGCCGCAAGCCCTAAAACACTAAAGTTTCCTCCTCCTTGATCAAGAGTGGATTGGGTGCTTCCCCTGCTCATTTTTCTTCTTCTCCGTCAAGGTGCACAGTAGGCGGTTGAAGGTGAGTCGATTTATTTGCAATTTATCTTGCTGTTGGTTTAGATCTTGTGAATGATGGTTTGGGAGCTTGATTCGGAAATTTGAAGAATCTGAGATAAGTCTCAGTTTGTTATGCTTTGTTTAGATTGGTTTTTTGCCGTGAGGTGTGGGTTTTGGTTTCTTTATTCTACCGTGAGCAACCAAGGTAAGGTTTATATGTTTAGCAATAATTTTGTTCTGTTACATATGGGATGGCAAGTTCTAGCTAAGTGCAGATTATTGCCTTGGCTCTGTGATGGATGTAGCTATGGTAGGTTGTGTTTATGGTGGTTGTTTGGATGTAGATGTTGGTCTCGATGTTGATGGTGGTTGCCGTGTGTTACAAGGGGGGAGGGATGTTCTAAATTTAATGGTTGATATTTAGTTTGGTTTGGTCGGGGATTTAATGAGTTAGATGTGTTTAAGTAATCTGTGGTGAACTGATGAGCGGTGATAGCTTAGAGCTAAAAGATTATAAGTAGAGTTTTGTATACAAGTGCATGTGAGTAATGAGCATTCACTATCGTGGATTGTTTTCTGTTGATTCTTTTGTTTAGCTCTTGGGAGATTGGTTTAATTATATATGTTGTAATTAGGGTGAATCCTAATCATGTTAGTATTTTATTTAGCTAATTTATTAATAGCTAAATTTAGTCCTTGATACAGGACCTTGACCTCGGACTCGTTTAGTTGATCGTGGAAGGTTCTCTCATTTACGTTCTACAAATATAAGGCGGGTACTTCTCCTTTGTACTTGAGTAGTTTCTTTTACCTTAAAAGCATGACTATATTATGTCTAGTAGGTTACTTGACCTTATTCTTTGTTGTTTGATATTTTAATAATCGCCGTTGATACTTATTCTTCGTTGATCTTCGAGTATTCCAAATTCGTATCTGTACAGTCCTCTGTTGGTTTTCTGTTCTGTAAAGTGTCGCTTGTACGCGAGTACTTAGAAGTCCATTAAACTCAGATAGGTTTATTTGACATTAGAAATATCCTACCTAGTAGTGTAGGTGCATAATCGTTGGTTTTCGATTTTCGGTTGGATGTATTGATGCATCGTTGTTACTTGATGGATTTTGTTGCATCGTTGATTTCTCCGGTTGTTTGTGCATCTTGTAGCATGCACCATATCTGCACGTTGCATACTAATGACTGTTGGGCTTCCATATGGTTAAGCCGTCGTTAGTCATTTTGTTGCTCGATTCACTCAACCACTTGTTGTCCTGGTAATTGTTAGAATGCGAGCATCTGTCCTGTTATGCCACATATGTTGCAGCTGTAGGCAAACAGTGACACCCTCACCGTTGTTTTTCGAGGGATATTGTAGCTGTTGATAGCTCCCCCTATGTACCAAGGTCTGGAGTGTGGACTCCCCAGCATCCTGTCCACTCAACCACACCTTTGTGATATTCGTTGGAGTGCATACAGTTGTCACAGTCCTACCCACTCGGTCACACAGATGAGATGTGTTGGCGGCTTGACTGGCTTCAGGGGTGACACATGTCATTGCATCATGTGCATACGTATTTCGTTTATGCATTTTTCCTGTGATTGTTGCATTTATATGAGCTATGGTTGTTGCACTTGATTGACATGCATGTATATTTTGGTTTTACTGTTGTTGTGTTGTTTTATACATGCTTAGTTGTTATTCAGATTTTATACCATATCGTTTTACTTATGTTATGCATGATTAGGTATTCTTATATTTCTTATGGACTGTACTCTGTTGATTCTCTACTTAGTTATCCTTTATTATGCCATGTTTATTGTCTACTCATATACCACCGTTACCTCCCATTTTTGTTTCAGATAGTAGGTAGAGCCAGGAGAGGATCCAGTCACCAGTCCCCGGAGTTGAGTTATTTTTCGTAAATTGGTTTAGTTGTTTTATTTCGGTATGGAGTTCAGTTTTCGCATTTTATTTGTTTATCAGTTAGCGGACTGGTTTTGTTATTATTATTACAGAAACATTTGAGTTTCTCGTTGGTTGTGATTTCTTTTATGTTTAAGGTGGCTGAACCACCCGTTATCTTATAATTGCGTGGTTGTGTTTATCTTCTATATTTTGTGTTATTAGCCGCTTGTGGCTAAGTTATATGGTGAGATATTATGTATATTTGTCTCATCTTGTCCGCTGTACAGGGGAGATGCTGCCCGATTTTGAAGTAAGCATGTGCCTCTGGGGGCGTGACAACAAGAGCATAACTTACTTGATAAATAATAAGACTAGTATTTAACGATTATTACAATCTAAATCATGAACATTAACAGTTTCTAAGTTCTCATCGCTAGACTCTGTTAGTTCAATAAGCTTCTCACTGTTGGTTATTTTTCCATTATCTATTTCCTCGTAAGTGTTATTTCCTCGTAAGTGACATTAACATCTACAAGTAATTGGAATATGGATTAAAGTTGTGAATCAATTGAATATCTCTCAACTTTGTCATTCTGAAATGCATCATGGTTTTGAGCAGTGATGTGTTGACATTTCTATGGTCGAGTGAGACTTTATTCTACAAACAACCAACCATTCACTAGATCTTCGTCTCTTCGTAGTGTATTCAAGATAGAAAACTTGATCTGCTCATGTCGCGAAAATGAAAGGTTCAAACTTGTTGAACCTATTGTTTGCATTAACCTCAACTAAATTATAGGTTGTATATATTCTAGTACCTATTCTTAGAGTTAGATCATACCATGAACATTTGAAAATCACATACCTTTTTATAGATAAATGCAAGATATTCAACCTCTATAATCTCGTAAAATTTACTATAGTAATCAAACTTAGTGTTACTATTGTTGATAGATCCTATAACACAACACCAAAATTATAGGTTAATTTGCATGAATCCCATTGTGCCACGCGGAATTTGAAACCATTAACATAGTAGCCAGAGTACATTGTTATCTTACGGAGAGGTCCCTGATATATGACTATCATGCTTATAACGAGTGAGTATTGAGTACATAATATGCATTCAATCATTTCACTGTTTTTATTCTAAAATATCACGCAGTTATTAATGCAACAATCGATCTTCTCTAAAGGCAACTCTAAACCTACACTAATTTCTTTATACTGTAGAAACTATCAATCATAGATAATTAACAGGGAGCAACTCTGACATTAATTGACAAATGTCATTGTAATATCATTATGAGAAATGATGTTCTACCTTAATGTTAAATAATTTTGTAGTATCTGATAGTTGGGATTGACCAAATGAAATGTCATCCCACACTTATCTTCACTATCCTTTAATATGCCATATAGTTGTTGAACTTTAAGTGCTAATATTTCATCTATATTGGAATAATCAACTGCATTCATTGCATCGTGATATCAATTGACAAATGTCATTGTTATATCATTATGAAAATGTTTTGCCTTAATGTTAAATAATTTTGTAGTAGCTGATAGTTGAGATTGACCAGATGAAATGTCATCCCACACTTATCTTTCACTAACCTTTAATATGTCATATAGTTGTTGAACTTTAAGTGTTAATATTTCATCTATATCGGAATAATCAATTGCATTTATTGCATCGTGGACCATTGATTGCATTGTCATTATATGATGTTCCCTAGAGCTACTGTGCCAAATGAAGAAGTAACTGAAGTTCAAATTGAATCCGAAAAATAAGGCTCGTTGTGACAGTACCAATTGTAGTAATTTGGAACAAATACTTTTTTACAAAGAGGTACTTTCATAGTGTTCTTATCATAGAAAACTTTATTTCTAGATTTGTTATGATTAAAAGGACATTATAACTCGGTATCATTCATATATTCTAGATGACTCTTAGCAAAGTTTACAAACTTTTCAACTCCAGCAAAATATTCATCTCAGATATATCTATTTTCTAACTTATTATATAACCAAGATTTATTTATGTACATTGTATCATAATGACAATAAAAATTCTTAATATTTCCAAAACAAGTACAAAACTAAGCATTCATAGTTTAAATTAAGCTTACCCTAAAGCATTCAAATCTAATACATGCAATAAAACTAAACAATTGAATTTTCCTCTACAACATACATTGTTTAACCTAAACAAGCTGATCACCAAGGGGCCAAGCTAACGACCGGCCAAGGGAACGACTAAGTAGCCACGAGCAAGCCGGATGCGGCCGACCAAGCTCACTGCCCGCAACCAAGAGGCAGTGAGCAAGCTGACCGTGACCGGCCAAGAGAGATGAGATGAGAGGAGAGCAAGAGTGTACTGAAACGGAGAGGAGCCAATCGAGAAATCACGTCGAAGGAGATTTGCAACCAAGGGGGACGAAAGGAAATGGAAAGGGGTCGAGTCGGAGGAAGTTAAGGCAAAATCATCGGTTGAATCCAAATTTAGTCAGTAATTATTGACTGAATTCAAATTTAGTAGGTAATTACCGACAGAATTCAGATTCAGTCGGTGATTACCGATTGAATCTGAATTCCATCAAGGATCATTAGGTGAATCTTATTAAAAATTCACCGTGGAAAAAAATATCGACTGAATATTCAGTCAGTATTTATCAATAAAAAATTAATTCAATCGGTATTTACTGTCTGGATGGAGCTTCAATCAGTAAATTACCGACTGAATTTGGATTCGATCAGTAAATTATTTACTGAATTAGAATTTGGTCGGTTAATATAAATTCATAAACATCATTTGCTATTTAATGATGGATATATCTAATATAGTCGTAAAAATATATTATCTAACTACGGAATTTAATTCCGTCAGTAATTCCATAACTATTTAAAGGTATTTTTGTAGTGTATTATTACGACGGATGTCTCCCCATAAAGGCATTGAGTTGGGGTTGAATGTCTTTGTTGATTTGTATTGACGATGTTTAGTACTTGATGAATCTTTTTATTATCGTGTTTCAAGTTGTAGGAGATGTCCGAAAAGTTATTTCTTATCATTAGCAAATATGTGGTCAATTAAGACAGTACTTTCTAATTGTTTCTGTCAAAAAGTTTGGCATCACAGTTAGTTATAGGTAAATTAGAAATGGAATATACCATCGTATGAAAATAAAATTTTTTCTCCAACTACATTAGAAATCTATCCTCGCTCTTTTCTACCAATCCAGCTTGCGGTAGACAGTCCCTTCTAACTAGTCGAGTGCTTAGTCTGTCATTCGGTCTGAGATAACCATTGATCCAGTAGAGACCAAGTTATTGGTATATTCCCAAGTTACCCTGTAGCTCCTATAAGCCATTATAACAAAACCATACTTGTGATTCCTTAGAAGCAATGGGAAGGGAGGCAAAATGTTTGCCTCTGCAGGATAATTGAGTTAGTATTCGGACATCAGATAGACATGATTCAATTCTTGATAGGTGCAAATATTATTTTGGATTCTTGTATCCCATCTAAAAGGTCACTCGACTAAGATTAAGTCCTCGTGAGTTATACTATGGAATTGCTTTGGAGGAGTTGCTAACAATGGCATAGCTCTTCAAATATCTTGGACTAAATTACGAGTTCAATTCACTGCTGATTATATTATTATTATTATTATTGAAGAACATAAAGGTGATGCTAGAGACAATACCGACTGGGCTGCACTCGGCTGGATTTCAGAACTGCCCAACGGTGGCTAGTTAATAGTCGTTAAGATTAATAGTCGTATGTTTACCGCTGCATATTAATGGTTGAAGTTAAGGCATCTTCTAATAGCAGCGTGGGCCATTCGGTTCAATTTTAGCCCAACAATAAACTTACTTTCTGGTCGAACTTACGGCCCACAATTGATGCCATACGGATGTCGATGCTGTAGTTATTCGTGTTTGCTCCCCCCATCACCTGAGCGCGCCTTCCTCGAGTCCCAGCTTTGTGGTCCTCCATCCCGCCGCCGCCGACGACCCCGACCCCGACGACGACGACATGGCGAGGATTGCCTCGCGAACCCTCCCCATCTCCGTCAGATCTCGTCAGGCTCTTTCTCCTCCGATCTCCACGGCGATCTGGTCGGGGCCGACGGGCGTAGCTTCCTCCTCTCGTTTTCTTGCTAATCCGCTTCTTCTCTCCGGCACTCCCTATGTTCCCTACAGGAGAGTTTTCCATCTATCCTCTAGCTATTCGCGTTCTATGGTGGCTTCCCTCGGGTTCTTGGCGAACCTCCGAGGGTTTCGGAAGGCGAGACGCCCGCGAGCTGCGATGAAGAAGCAGGTACCGAAGGACAAACAACTGCAGCTTGATGTCAATATTAGTCTGGAAAAAACATTGCCCAAGGACCTTGAAGTTTTGGTAAGCGTCCGATGTTTCTTTTTCTGCTGTGGTTATTTTTACATTACTTAAATCGCTGTTGATGGCTTATTGGTTACATAGTTACATCATCATATAAGGAAAAAAAAATATAACGAGGTTACAACAATCGGGGGGGGAAGGAGAGGGGGGATGGGGGCGCAGTGGGGGGGGGGGTCGCGATGGAGGAAAATTGCAATGCGGTAGCTGGGATCGGAGGATGTGGGCGATAGTCGTATGCACATAGCGGTGCAATATCATATAAGGAGAATCATGGTCAGCTGGTTAAATTATGGATATGATCTGTGAATCGTATTTCAGTTGCAGTATAGAACATGCAACTCTACGAGTACTGGAAACAAAATACTAGTCAAAAAAATCTGCACTTCCATCATCTACCATCTCATGGTAAACTTAAACGCTATAATCTGGAAGGTTTCTAGCTATGTAATTCGCCTGCATAGTAAATGATGTCTTCCGCTGATACTATACTGACATGCAGATATCAAATACAAGGGATGTCATATGTAATGTTTGCATGTTTCCAAGGCCATTTTTTTTTTGTCAAGATGTTATATATTTATAAATCAACTTCAGCAATCTTGCAGCTGATATAGTAACTGATTTTGCATGCTTCTTAAGGATACTTGATGCAAATGTGAATTGAGGAGTTTTTTATGGTTGGAAACTTATTTCTTCCCCCTTTTTGCCTTGTTGAAAAATGCCTACATATATTTTTTTAAAGACTTCTGCTGCATTTCCTTCATTTTTTTTACTTGTTGGATCATTTTCATTTGCTATAGAAACTTGTTGCACATGTTCATAAGGATAATAGTTTTACCTTTGATGTTTATGCAGAACATCGCTGAAATGTTAAAGCTGAATGTTTCGATGGCAATGAAAATTGCATTTGATGGTCTTAAGGATTCAGAGTATAAGACAAGGGATACCTCTATATGTGATGTTGGCAAATTTGATAAGGTTGAACTTTCGGTATTGCTTTGCAATGATGAATTTATCCAAAATCTGAACAAGGAATGGAGGGGCGAGGACCAGGCTACAGATGTTCTATCAATGTCTCAGCACATAGCTGAACTTGATCTTCCTGTTGTAAGAAGACTTCTTTTTGTGGAAGTCTTAGTACTTATTTGAACTTGATCTACAGATTTTGCTATATTTTCATTTTGTTTTCCCCTGCAGCTAATCCTAGGTGATATAATAATATCTGTTGAGACAGCTTCAAAACAAGCAGAGGAGCGAGGTCATACCCTTCTTGACGAAATACGAATTCTCATGGTATGATTGTGGAATATATACTTGTATTTCTCATTCATCACTGTGCTTATATTTTCGTTACTTGAAAGATTTATCACCTATAAAGCCTCCTGATGGCACCATCATGTTAGCCTCCTATATATCTTTCTAGTTTCTATTAGGCATCCTTTGTTCCTTGTGAAACTTGTTCCTGCATGGATTAGTTCCTGCTTCCAACTTGAAACAATGATGAAAACCACATTAACCATCTTTTTTTCTCAGATATTATTTATATACAAACACTTTGTTAACAGTTAGAGTAGATTGACTTGATTTATCCTTGCTTGTTCATTCTAACAGTTGCTTTGTTAGTAATTTAATTTTTTATTAGTTTTGGTTGTCTAAATGCAACTTTTAGATAGAAATTTGCAGTTAATGGAAGTATCTTGGCAGTGAGAAAACTGCTTTGTAACTCTTGCTTAGCAAGGGTCAAATGAGTAATCTCAATTAAAGTTGGAAATATTTGCCAAGTAAATAAAAAATGGACATACTTGCAGTAGTACGAAGCATTTGGCACACTTTGGTTCAGCATTAAGCGATCTCTATTTCATATTTATTTAGGTTCATGGTTTGCTGCATCTTCTTGGGTTTGATCATGAGCTTAGTGATGAGGCTGAAAAAGAAATGGAAATGAGGAGAAACTGGTGTTGAAGAGTCTTGGATGGAAAGGAAAAGGCCTAATAAAGAGTGCAACAGATGCTGCAGGAGATCGAACTCTTCCCAATGACATCTTAGAGGGTTAGGATTCTTATTGTCTCCTTCCTTCTCTAAAACCAATATGTTTCCATGTGAATTCTTTTTGTCTCCTTAGATCTACTGTGAAAGATGACACTGTGAGTCAATACTGGTAGTTTTTTACATTTTTTTTTTCGGCAGTAAATGTAGTAAAGGATTCAAAGAAAGCAGGTAGTCTGAGATTCTACAAACCCAAATTCAGTTATATCTTTTGTGATATGGATGGTGAGTTTCAGTTCTTAGCATTTTACTTTATCTAATAGGATTTTCTCTTAATCCTTTATTCTAACAATTACTTTCTGACAAGGCACACTTCTGAACAGTAGAAGTCAAATTACGGCAACTACTGCAGAGGCTATACGGGAAGCAGTTTCCAGAGGAGTAAAAGTAGTTATTGCTACTGGAAAGGTGAGTGAAGGTGAATCTATTATCATTTAGTTTTGAAGTTACTTATTTAGTTGAATTTAGATGCTTCAATTTGTGTATTTGTTTTTATACTTGATGCATCATGTTCTAAATTGTAAATTGCTTCTGGCTAAACTTTTACCTTTTCTATTTGCGGTAGCACTTTATACTAGACAATGTTGTTCAGGGAAGTAGCAGGGATATGCTGATTTAATATTCATATATATGTGAAACAGGCTCGACCTGCTGCCATAAGATCGCTCAAGATGGTTGATTTGGCTGGGAAAAATGGTGTTATTTCTGAGTTTTCGCCTGGCATATTCTTACAGGTTTCTCTATGTTACTTCACATAATTTGTTACTTATTAAACACCAACTTATTTTAAGAAACTGCTTCTCATGAACCCTTTCGAATTTAAGGAATGCTGAAACTACTAGTTTGATCTAAAATCTGGAAATCTGACTGTGAACTTATGTTGCAGATAACTACACTATTTTTGTTTTTTTTTATTTTTTGGTTAAAATTAACTCTTCTTTAAGAGAACATACTCTACTTTACCAGGTGACATGATATGTTCTCGAATAGATACCCAATCCATTGACTTGACGCTATATTCATTTTTTATCAAGCGGATCTGGTAGTCAATCTAATGGCTAGGTAAATATCCCTAAAACATGTTAAATATAATAACATTGAAAGATGTAAGGCATAGTATTTGAGAAACCCATGCTCATTTTGTTTGAAAATACACTAGTCAATGGATAATTTGGTTATCTAATTAATTAATAATGTCTGAAGATGCAACAACAACAATCAATCCTTATCTCACAATTTGGTATTGGCTATATGAATTCTAGTAACGTCAGAAGATAAATCTATAAATTATTTTTTTCTAACCAGTGTTCTAAAAGGTGCCGCCTAGGTCCGCCTAGGCGCCACCCAGGCAGTGGGCGACTGCCCACTGCCCCGACTTTTGCAAAGGCGACGTCGGTGGGCTTCGCCGAATTAGTCGGCCAATTGATTCGGATGGTTTTCGCAACAAACAAAAACCTGCCTAATCGATTAGTCGATCGATTAAACACTGTCAATCGATTGGGAAGGTTTTTTCGCGAGAAACACAATGCTGCCAAATCGATTAATCAATCGATTCGAATCGTAATCGATTGATCAATCGATTGGCGGCAAAAAAGGGTTTTACTTTTTAAATATTTAGGCTAGGGTTTTGAAACGAGCCGCTGCAACTCTCCCCCCTCCTTTCTTCTTCTCCGTCAAAGAGCTTCTCCCCCCTCCTTTTCTTTTCTCCGTCAGAGAGCTTCTCCCAAGTCCGGAAGTCCCCTCCCAATCCAGCAATTCACGAGTCACGACAGAGTAAGTATTCCCGCGTGCGACAGGTATTTTTCATTTTTTTTATTCATGCTCACAGCTCAATGGCTTCTTGCTCTAGCCACAAAGTAATTTATCTAAGATGAACATGCTTGATTCTTCAATCTTCCTTGTTGTTTGTTTTTTTTTATTTTCATGTGGATAAGACATCTATGATGAAATGAAAATATGAAATACTCTTATTCTCAGAAAATAACAATTGCTATTGAAGTATTGATCTTTATCATTGATAATTGTTTTTAATTGATAATTTTTGACTTGTGTACTGTGTAATAACATGTCGGGTACTATATCTTCTGAAACATCTAATTCAATGTTGGCGATTGATACCCCTTTGAAGCGTAATTCGAATGATGTTGGATGGGAATTTGCGGACTTGGTCGATCAAAAAATTTGGATAAGTTGAAATATAAGTTGTGTGGCAAAATTACTAGTGGTGGGATTTATAGGATCAAACAACGTGTTGCCAATATCAAAGGAAATGTTGCCCATGTAAGAAGTCTTTGGATGAGGATAAAGTGAAGTGTAAGAATGCCATTGAAGAAGCAAGAACAAAAAAGAAACAAAAGAATATGAATGAAATGGAGGTGAGAGAAGAAGTTGTTCTGGAAGAAAATGAGGAAGATGAAGGGAGTCTAGGGACAAAAAGAAACCTGCTTACTCTTGGCCTTATGAACCGATTTGCATCAATCATTGATCCTGAATCTTCATTGAGTGGAAGTAAGAAGACAAAATAACAACAAAATATCATTGATGCACTTTGGAAGCAAAGGACACACAATGTGCACCAATATTTAGCTCGATGGGTATATGAGTTTGGTATTCCTTTTCATACCATTGACAGTGATAGCTTCAAGAGGTTTGCGGAAGCGGTTGGTCAATTTGGCCCGGGTTTTCGTCCTCCAACTCAATACCTATTAAGAGAGAGAGTCCTTATTGAAGGAAGAGGTAGATAGAACAAAAAGTCTATTAAAGAAGCAAGAAGAAGAATAAGCCTTAAATGGTTGCTCAATTTTGACTGATGCTTGGACTAACCGAAAAAAAAAGATCATGAATTTGTGTGTCAATTGTAAAGAAGACACAACTTTCCTTTCTTCTAGGGAAGCATCAAATGAAGCACACACCGGTAATTATATATTTGAATATATGGACAATTGCATTGAAGAAGTTGGGCCCCAAAGTGTAGTTCAAGTGGTAACGAACAATGCTTCAAATAATATGGTAGCAAAAGATTTGTTGAAGGACAAGAGGCCACATATATTTTGGACTTCATGTGCAACTCACACAATGAATCTTATGCTTTAAGGAATTGGGAACTAACCTAAGTTCAAAAGGGTGATTGAGAAGGCAAAGAGCTTGACAATTTGAAATTAAGTTTAAAATTTGAAAATAAATTTTGAAATTAAGTTATAAATTTTGAAATTAAGTTATGAATTTTGTAATTAAGTTATAAAATTTGACATTAAGTTTTAAATTTTAAAATGAAGTTTTAAATTTTGAAATTAAGTTTTAAAATTAAATTTTAAAAAATTAAGTTAAGCTCAATTTTGAAATTAAGTTAATATTTGAAATTAAGTTTAAAATTTGAAAATAAGATTAGAATAATTAAATTAAGTTAAGAATTTTAAGTGGAATTTTAATAAAGTGAAATTTTTGCACATCACAAAACATTGTCAATGATGAGAAAGTTTACCAAAAAAAGGGACATAGTGAGGCCGGGAGTAACACGTTTTGCAACCGCTTTTCTAACTTTGCAAAGCTTGATGGAGAAGAAACGTGAACTAAGAGCTATGATTGCTAGTGAAGAATGAAATGTATGCAAACATTCAAAGAGTGCAAAGGGGAAGGTGACATCTAATACCGCTATGAGTGTCTCTTTTTGGAATGGGGTAAGTTTTTGCTTGAAGGTGTTTACCCTTTAGTTAAGTTGCTTCGTCTTGTTGATGGGGATAAGAAACCATCTATGGGTTATGTCTATGGAGAATTACTTAGAGCAAGAGAGGAGATTAAAATGACATTAAAAAATCGAGAGCTTCACTATCGTCCAGTTATTGATATTATTAATGAGAAAAGTCGTAATCGGCTTATAGTCCACTACATTTGGTGGCCGACCTCTTGAATCCTTATTACTCCTTCAATGACCGGAGTATAGGAAGTGATGAAATTGTCACGAATGAATTTTTCACTTGTGTTGAAGCATTCTTTCTCGATGATATTGATAGCCAAAGTGAAGTATTAAATGTGGAGTTGTTGAAGTATATCAACAAAGCGGGAGGATTTGAAAGAGCATTGGCTATGGCGGGATGCGCAAAAAATGATGAGAAATATGATCCGGGTAAGAACTAAGTAATAATTGCTTACTTTGTTTTGTCATTTTTAATTTTGTATTGCTTGTTTCTTGATTTTGATTATTGTTATTGTTTGATTTATTTTTATTTAGTTGGATGGTGGCATCTTTTTGGAAATGGTGTACCTAAATTGCAAAAGATGGCTAAAAGTAGACCCGGGCCGGGTGGCCCGTTGACCCAGTTCGCCGGGTTGAACCGGGCCCAACAGGATGCTAGGTCGGTTCCAGTTCCATTGGATGTGGAACCGCCTAACCGCGGTTCAAACCGTCGGTTCCAACGGCTTCGAACCGCCGGTTAACCGCCGGTTTGGGGCCGTTGGAGAGGTTTTCTTTTTGATTTTTTTTCAACGGTTAAGATCATTTGACCGTTTTTTGGTCAATGATTATGATTTAGTGACCGTCATGATCCAAACTCTATAAATAGGGAGTTCATTTCATCATTTTCACACACATCTTCTCTACTCTCATTCTCAACTTTTACGCGTTTTCGGCTTCATTTTTCGACGAGAATGGAAGGTGGTCACGGAGCTTCATCATCTCGATCTCGGAGGGGAAAAGAAATAGCGCACGAGGATCCTAACATTCAAATTCAATCCACCGATGATGAGACCGAGGCTCAGCCTCAGCACCTTCCGATGCCCGAAACACAAGGAAGTACCGATGCAATTACTTCTAAGGTTCAGGAAAATCCTCCTTTAAAATCTACTATTTTCACTAAACATTTTGAGAAGGTCACACTTCCGTCGGGAGAATTGCGTGCAAAATGTAAGCATTGCAATGCTTCCTACAAATTCTAAGTGGCGGCGGCTATGGGTCGTTAAAACGACATGTAGAAACGAAGCACCCGACGGAATATGGACTTGACCGCTCTCAAGCACAATTATCAAGATTTTCTAGTGGTAGTAGTACTAATTCTGGTTTATTTTTATATTCTGATAAAAAATTAAGAGAATCATTAGCTAAATTTGTTTTCGTAAAACATCTTTCTTTTATTGGATCTAAATGCATATTTGATGATTTTTATAAAAAATCTCTTAATCCATGTGCTAAACGTGTTCCTAGGACTACACTTACTCGTACAATTAAAAGATTAGTAAAATAAGAAAAAAAAGAATTTAATTGATGAATTTAGTAAATTAAATAATAAAGTTTCTTTATGTTCCGATATTTGGAGTGATCATTGGCAAACTCATTCTTATATGGGTGTGACTTGCCATTGGATTGATAACTCTTAGATCCTCCAAAAAAGATTGCTAGCTTATAGAGTTTTTGATAAATCACATACTGCCTATAACATTACACAATTATTATGTTTAATTTTAGAAGAATATGGATTGACTCATAAAATATTTTCAATATCATTAGATAATGCTAGTTCTAATACCGCTTCTATAGATGAACTAAAATTTGTTTGTCAACCTGTTATTGGTGGTTTATTTTTTCATATTTGTTGTGTATGCCATGTTTTAAATTTATGTGTTCAAGATGGATTAAAACTTTTAGAAAATTATATTAAACCAATTAGAATCACAATTTCATATTTATGGTCGCATCTATCTATGATGAAACAATGAGGTAGATTTTATAAAACTAATGGAATGAGACCTAAAAAATTTCCATGTGATGTTCCAACACGTTGGAATTCAACATATCAATTATTACAAGATTCATTTCAATATAAAGATTTAGTATGTTTATTTTTTACACAAAATAGTAATACTAATATATATTTATTTTCACAACAATGGAATATTTGTGAAATTTGAAAAGTATTTAACGATGCAACTGAACAACTTTCGGTGTTTATTATCCCACTGCTCATTTAGTTTTATGAATTTTTCTAGTATAGTATTAGTATTAAATGAACATATTAATAATGAAGCTTTAACTTCTTGCATATTAACTATGAAAACTAAATGGGAAAAATATTTTTATTTTATTCCTGAAATTTATTTAATTGCATTTGCTTTAGATCCTAGATTTAAATTAGATGTTTTATAAGAAATGTAACTTTATATTATGACGCTTTAATTCCTATTAAAGATTCTTCTTCTCCAGATCCAATTAATATTATATATAATATTAGAAATTATTTATATGATCTTTATAATCAATATTATATTAAATATGGAATATAAACTAATATTTCTGAAACACAACAACCTACTAGTACTAATTTAAAACTTACAAAAGCACAACTTTTATTAAAAGAACGAACGAAATGTCCACGAGGATCCTCAAGTTCCACACAGGAACTTGAGAATTATTTTACGACTTCTTTTGATTTTAATGAAGCAAATAGCGAAGATTTCGATATCTTAAAGTGGTGGTCACAGAAGGCTCAAAGCTTTCCTTTTTCTCCGTGATTGCAAAAGAAATTTTAGCTTGTCTAGTGTCAACTGTTGCTCTGGAGCAGACGTTCAGTGCGGCGGCAACATATTAGATGAAAGGCGATCAACTATGTCTCCTGACTCATTGGAAGCTCAAGCATTACTAGACGATTGGACCAGAGCCGAGAAAAGAATCCAAGGAATGCAACTTTCAGAAGACAAAGTCGAAGAATTTGATACCGAAGGAACGAATACAACGGGAACGAGAGGAAATGGAAGTGAGTGATGAAAATTGTAAAAGGGTAAAAATGTAAAAGAACTACGTGGGCTTTGATTCCCCTATACCCTAAGGGGATACGTAGACAACTTAAATAAGTGCAAACCCTTTTTTTTTAATAAATTTTATATTTTAAATTTAATTTTTTAGATTTTAATTTTTTTAATATAATAATCTCGAACCGTGGCGAACCGTGAACCGTAACCATCTTGGGCGGTTAAGGTTAAGGGTCGACCCCTCCACGAACCGTCGAATCGGCGGTTCTGAACTGTTGAACCGTCGGTTCCGAACCATGGTTAGGTCTAGCTAAAAGGATCCTTTCTTTTACTACAAGTTCTTTCGGTTGTGAGAGAAATTGGAATACTTTTGAGGGGGTAAGTACTTAATTGCTTAACTACTAACTATTAACAATATTAATATTTTTTTTTATTGCAGATTCATACCAAGAAAAGAAATTGATTAGATACCGGATGGTTGAACAACTTAGTCTATGTTTAATTCAATGCCAAGATCATAAACAAAAAGAGAAGAGAAGAAGAAAAAAAAATTGATGTACTACTTGCTTGTGAAACAACTATGACACAAGGATGGATTGTTGATGGTGGAGATAGAAGATATTGAGCCAAATATTGAAGATGTAAGGAATTTCACGAAAAAGAATTTGTATCGGATGAAGAAGAGGAAGATATCATGGATTTTGAGTTTGAATCTGATACAGAGAAAGTTTTGGAGAAATATGGAGATGAACTAGAAGAAGAATTAGGGATATAGAAGGATTATATGATATTACGAGTTATTTTGGGTACTTTTGTTATTTTCATTGTAGGCTGGAGTTGAACAAATTAATATTTTGATTTTTGATTTTGATTAAAATTTTGCTTCTTCCTTGTTAGTTTTTGTATTTTATTTTCATTGTAGTTGAATGTTGAATTGTTGATTGTTGAAAATTGAAATCAGATTATACAGTAGTTTCAAAATTGGTTTGCCGATCGATTGAATACTGTCAATCGACAATCGATTGACATGAGTTTTTGCGAGAAACAGAAACTTACCGAATCGATTAGCCGATCGATTGACCACTATCAATCGATCGGCTAATCGATTGGCTCAGTTCCGCCTATACGCCAAGGCGCTAGGCCATGGGCGACCGCCCGCCTACCGCCTAACGCTTTTTATGACACTGTTCCTAACAACTTACATGACCCTAAGTCCTGGCTTGCCTCCTCCTAAACCCTGTTATGATATCCTTGTTTATTCTCCTACCTTTGATTCAGACTTAGTCTAGCTTGAATGTAGCCAATGCTAAATCATTCATTTGTAATCAGGTCCTTTCCTAACACTTGATCTTTTTGAATAAATAAGTTGCTCAAATCTGGTAATGAATGAGTTAAATGATTTCTTCCCAGATTCCTTTCATTTTGAGAACTTTAGATTGTATTTTGGCCAATTAGTCTAATTTCTCACAGTGATTTAACCTGTCATTTTTTTTTTCAAAATGAATTTTACAATGTAACTTTCATGACTGTATATTTTAATATTTTATTAGTTTTAATGATTTTCTCATGGTAAAGTTTTCTGCATTCAGAAATTTTTTATTAAAATTTATGTTGATTGTGGCTATTCGTGAAGATTAACTTATACGCACATTTGTTGGATATAATTTTTTTTTTAACATTCTTATCTGACATTTTGACCTTTTAGTTTTATTTTTTGTTATTTTCAAATAATTTTGGTGTTATTCCTCAAACCGAACTGTAGAAAACTGCTCCTGCATCATTTGCAAGCTCTGTAAAATTTTGTTGTCTTTTAATGCTTATCTAATTCATTCTCACTAATCTAATTCCGAAAGTCAACGTTGGTTGTTTTTTCCCTCTAATTTTATCATTTTTGTATTACATGAAATAGCCCTAATAAGAATATATATTTTGTTAATAATAGTGTGCTCTCATCTTACATGTCTGGCATTGCCTCATCTTAACTGAAGCAACAACTGTACTTGTAGGGATTGCTTGTTTATGGGAGACGAGGACGGGAAATTTCTAGAAGTAATCTTGACCAGGATGTTTGCAGAGAGGTAATGAGATGTATGCAACGCAATATAATATTTTTAGCCCATTTGAGTTCACACATGCTTGCGATTCAAGTAATGGGGCAGCACTGTTATGAGTATGTGAATATAAGTACGATCCAATTAATTTCTCCTGAGAGACTAACGGGAATCCAATTTATTTTTCTCTTGAGAGATAAAATGGATCATCATACTCAATTTAATGTAACCCCATCTTCTATTAGTCTGTGATTTGTGCAGTTTTCCTTGACTTTATGCTTATGAGAGTCCTGCAATTCTGCTGATGTCTTGGTTGTTCATTAGTACGTCACAGCCTAATACTTGCATTTTAAAAGCTTAATTTTTCTAATATGATTTGGTTATGTCAACAATTTACAATTGGTGCTGATATTCACTTTAACCTTGTAACTTGCATGCTCATTGTTTTCCTTTTAAAATCACAGGCACTTTCATATTCTCTGGAGCATGAAGTTCCTGTGATAGCATTTTCTCAGGATCGTTGTCTCACATTGTTTGACCATCCTTTGGTTGATTCACTCCATACAGTATATCATGAGCCAAAGGTGGTACAGAAATGGGATTCTCACCGCATTGTCCTTCCATTAAAACTTCTCGTCAACTAATGCAGAATTTTCTTTTGCTACAGGCAGAAATTATGCCTTCAGTTAAGCACCTTCTTGCAGCTGCTGAGATACAGGTACGTGGCTACGGGTTTTGGTTAACATATGCTCATTTTAACTCTATTGATTTACTTTATAGTCCAAATTTTAACTCTATCTTCTTAAGATCATACTTTGTGAGTCAAATGCCATAATGTTATTTCTCTTGTTCTTTATCATGTAAAAAGTTTTATTTCTAGTGATGGGCATAAGCAAGATTGAACAATCAGTGCTTTTTTGTTTTCGAAACTTAAAATTTGGGTTCAATTATGGGAGCATGCTCTTAGTGTCAGTGCATACATCTTTAGCAAGAACGGAGACAACAAAGTTGTTCTTTAGAGTTTATGTTGGGGAGGTTAGATTACAGAAATAATTGCCTCCGAGTAATGAGCATGAATTGGTATCTACAGAAACTTCTTTTCTTGGATACGACCGAGGGTATTTCTT
Organism: Boesenbergia rotunda; assembly: GCA_024364735.1. Lineage (NCBI taxonomy): Eukaryota > Viridiplantae > Streptophyta > Magnoliopsida > Zingiberales > Zingiberaceae > Boesenbergia > Boesenbergia rotunda. The sequence goes on from JAGFNQ010000200.1 coordinate 143,126, forward strand.
GTACTTTGCGGCCATATTGGGCAGATGCGACAAAGGGCAGAGCAAAGGTTGTCCAAGCTGTACCTGATATGCTCGAGATTGTACCTGCTGGAACCTCAAAGGGCGATGGAGTAAAATTACTGTTGAATCACCTTGGTGTTAGTGAAAAAGAGGCAAGCAATCCTTTTCATCTCTCGTCTCTTGCTCATATTGAAACAATTTGCATATAAAGACAATATTTTAAGATAAACTATTTTAACTCACTTATAAATTGATTTTCATTCTTGTAATTCACCTACTTCAGATGGTATTCCTCTTCGTAAAAAAATGTCTCCTGAAACTGAGAAAATAGACCAAACTCATGCATGACCCAATATGTTCACATACTTTCTTGTAATTATACTCTGCTTATAGATAATGGCCATTGGTGATGGCGAAAATGATATCGAGATGCTCCAGTTAGCATCATTGGGTATTGCACTTGCAAATGGATCAGAAAAGGCTAAAGCTGTTGCCAATGTGATTGGAGCTAGCAATGATGAAGATGGGGTGGCAAAGGCAATTTATGAATACGCATTCTGATGTTCAATTGCAGCAACAGATAGCTGCTCTAGAGTTTACTTTTCAGGGATAATGCAAGAAAGCATAAACTAACGCAGAAACAAGATTGCTTGGGTTATACAAGTTACTAGTCAAGTTGTAGATCATTGTTTTAAGCTGGCGCTCAACTCCAGTTCAACATTGTATTTTAGTTTCAGATTCTGTATTTAATCCATTGCAATTTATGAATTCATAATGAAGATGAGGTTCATAATCCAACTTGTTGCACGATATTGTGTTGCTGAAGTGTGGAATGGATAACTATTACAACTAACCAAGTAGCAGACGAACCTCGGATGACCGATCCGGTCCTACGGAAATTTCCCACTAGGTGGATAACTATTACAAGATTCATGTTAAGCTGGATCAATATTTACCTACAGATTCAAGCTTTGTGCCATTAAGAAAGGGAGTCTGAAAAGAATTGCATTATTTATATGCCCAAACAGCGGTAACTCAATCAATCATCAATTAATTCAACTGTATGTTCCGGGCACAACAATAAAAATGATTCAGAATCTGAATCACAACATCAAGAGCCTGGCGTCCCTTCACCTTGAGGCTGAAATGGCTCGACTACTTAGTCGGCTTGAGCGTCTTAAAGGAGTAGGTGCACTCTCCATTCCCCTTGCTATGTTTCCAGAGTCCTATCACAAACACAAGAAAACATTAAATGAGTAACAAAGAAGAGAAGAGGAAGAGAATAATTCATGGTTGCCATATATTTCCACTCGAAGCTTGTAAGTGGTATTTTGATTTCTTTTTCTGCTTTCATAATTATAAAAATGCTCAAGTAGTTGATGATTTAAATACATCGCAACTGTTGAGATGCGCCCCCGGGACTATGGTGCAATGGTAGGGTCGCTAGTAGTTAACCCAGGTATCCGCGGTTTGATCCCCAGCTATGGCGTATTTTGCAAGAATTTTTCCTCCAAATGGGGCGCGAACCCTGGGACACTGGGCTTCTAAATTGCCCACCGCGAGCGCTTCCTGATTTACCCTGGTGACCGGTGGGAAACTTTCGTGGGGCCGAGCCGGTCATCTCAGGTTCAATTTGTCTGTTGTCTGGTTCATTATTTTTTTATTTGGTTGAGATGCTGGCAACAATAAATGTACAAACAGAAAACTAATACAATATACATGTTTTGATTAGAAAGCATACCATGCTCCTTTGAACAGTTGAACTACAACAATTGCAACTAGTTTCAAATTAACTCTCTACTTGTTATACTGGTAAACGTGTAACATTTGAGGATTAGCATATGAAAACTGAAGTTACTTGCCTGCTTTTCCCTTGTTTGCTTTTGTGAGGTAGGACTTGTACTCAGAACCGAAGCAACCGCATTAAAGGTGGATGATGAAGTTGTCATCCTCGTCGACTTCATTGAACATTGAACTAGTTGTAATCCTTTAGTTGATTCAGCTTCACTTGCTATGCTCTCGTGGCCAGAACCTATTGTCTGCCTGGTTCTTTTGTCTGTTGCAAATTTACCAAGCAATTGCACCACTGGTGGATGGTTGCCTCCTAAAACTCTACCGTTTTTGCTTGGGGAATTCAAAGGTTTACTGGACTCTCCATCACCAACCTTTTCCTTAGTATGTTCTGTTTCTCCAGCTGAGGATATCAACTTATCCTCAACTGCCAGATCTCTACTTATTTTGGGAAGGCAACTTGGAGGATTACAATTTGCATTTGGATCACTGAATTTCTCATTATTATGTTCTTTCATTCCAATTGATGATGCAAGCTCATCTTGACCTGCAAAACCTTTTGAAGATGAAAATACTGGTAAAAGAAGGGATCTTGGAATTGAAATCTTCAGTGAAATCCAACTAGAGGTACCCAGCAGTAGAGTTAGCAAACACAATGAAACAAGTATCAAAAGGGTAGTTTCTGAAGAAACGTCATTCCATTTAGGTATTTTCTTCCATGCATCATGCATTGTATGTTCTTCCATCACCACTGAATCAGTATGCAGGATTGCAAGAACACTGATGCCATTTCCTTGGCCATGCTTTTCTTGCTCAAGAGAGCCTAGAACCTCTTCTTTAATCACCAAATCATCCTCCTTGTCGCGTACCTTTTCAATCAGCAATTCATTAGTTCTTTCTGCTTCCCATGGAATAAGTGGAAACGATGCTGCGTCTTCAAAACTCGATTTATTTTCAAGTTGAACATCTGATGCTACCATGCTTTCACCATCGCTTTCAATTGGACAAGCCGGTTGTTTTAGAGGCACATTGAAGCAAGTCTCAGATAGGCCCATCAAAGTGATCATAAGTTCTATTCCAACTTGAGAAGGCTTGCTGTTACCTTGAAGCTTCAGAGAATCCTCCATAGAACCTCCATCAATTGAACAAGTGAGTTCTTTCTGAGGCACAATGAAGCAAATCTCAGAAACGCCCATGAAATTCAGCATAAGTTCTATACCAGGCGAGGGACTGTAGTTGCCATGAAGCTTCGGAAAATCATCCATGGAACTTCCATCATCTTTCGGAGACGGAAATCCTGAATCCATGGAAGAAAAATAGCAAGAAAAATAAACTAACCATCCAATCAGAAACAACGTCCACGTTCTTTTTGACCACCAAAGAGGCCTCCTTGCTTCCTCTTCATCCTCCATGTCACTCTCCTCAAAATCACAGTTTGAGGCATCCACCAGTTCCTCTTCCTCCATCCTCGCCCTCTCTATGCGCATGAGAATCTCAAGGCGACTATTAGGATTGTAGCGGAGGAACCGAGGCCTTGGGCAGGTATAGTTCGTCAGCGGATCATAAAAACCAGAGCAGGATTCCGCTCCTACTCTCTGCGCAAGGGAATTCGCATCGGCAGCCGAAACAAGCTCAGGCTTCGCTTGTTCCTTCGATCCAAAGCGGGCATGACCAGAGGCGGTCAGCGAGGTCGCATCGCCATTCTTCTCCGCCAAGATCTTCTTTTTCATTGTCGGCGATTTATTTTCCTTCCTTGTATGGCGCGACCCAAACCCTAATTTCTCGCGAGAAGGTCCGCTTCTGTTCTCGTCGCTCTCTCCGGCTCCATCGATTCCTGTGACAAGGTTTCGAATTCGGCCATGTAAAACCACATCAATTACTTCACTCATCCAAAGATTCAGGAGAAGCAGCGATCGTGGAATAAAGAAAATCAAAGAGATTGAAAATCAAAGAATGAGTGAGATTTGCAAACCAGAACGAAAAGGGAGATTGGTAGATCGCGGAAATGGCAAGGGATGTTTCCTGGAGAAATCCATCAGTTCCTCGCTCAATAATTTTTTTTCTACCAGTCGCAGCTCCAGTTGAAGTCTCGGAGATGGTGTTTGAATATTTGATCACTCTGCAACCCGACGACGATTAATTAATAACAACAATACTGTAATACATTCGACCGTTAGGTCACGAGGCGTTGCAGTGAACTCGCGGATCATTGTAACCAAAACGACTCATCCTAACATTATCTAACTCATATTGCAGAGAGGAACATTGGATCCGGCCCATCAAACTTCTAGGTTAGGCCCACTACAGTTTCCTTTAAAGCGGCAGCAGCGGCGCTGGCTCCGCCCAAGTTGAAGAACATGGCATCCCTTCCTAAGCGACGGAAGCTCGAAGGGGGAATAGGGTATTGCTCTCCTCTTTTATCCTCTAATTTTCCACCACTTGCTTCAGGAAAACTATCAATCCTCTTCCTTGTGTGATTCGCCTCCTATTCCTTTTCGGTATCTGGATAAATGAATTGGGAACTAGAAAGCTATTTAGGGTTTTGTTCTGGTTGCAATCGAAGATGTAAGCATGTTCGCTGTTGCCGTATACTTCAAAGATCAAATATCTCAACGAAATTAGCGAATATGGCGTCTCAAATTGGACATGAATTGTTGGATGTCAAATTTAAAACCTGTTCTGCACTCTCTTTTTTTCACTTTCAGCCTGTTAGGTTGAAGCTTTTATTCCACATAAAGAGACCCTGAATTGACTTGTTTTGTTTTCGTTTGTGAAACCTTTCATTTAAGTGACTCTAGAGTTTGACTTTGATAGCGAGAACAGAATTTGTGTGAACTTTCAGATTATGTAGTTGTTGTTGAATAGTTTTGCCTCATTGTTATCCAATTTTTGATGCGTCAGTTTTTTCTTTTTGCCAGGCTTCTGCAACTGCAAAATTGTTAAGTGAAAAATATTTACCATGTCAATAGGTAAATTTATAGTTGCCTCCAAATCCTGAAACATCCTTTTTCGTCTTAAGTCGTGTGTTTCGACAGTGTCAACTAGTAGTGTAGTAGTAGTAACAGAGTTAGATTATATAAACATAGTTCATGTTGACTTTGAAAATCTTCCTTTCTTTGACATTAGATGTTTTTTCTTGTTTTTTTTTTCATATTGATGTTCTTTGTTACTACCTTAATTCTATCATGTTCGTCAAGATAACCTATTTCTAGCTTCTTGTTTATGTTGCTGTAGCAACATACAAAATGTTTCTATTTCTATTTTGGTTATCTCCACAGTCCAAAAATTTAGTGCTTTATACATGGTCATCATCATACAGCCACATACGCATTCTATTCTCACATGTCGTCGTCTTCTATTATTTGGCGTATTTCACATTTTCCTCTCTTTATGCAGGAATGCTCCCTCAGTGGCTGTAAACTATAGCACTTCAGCTTCCTCAATTTCTTCCAGTGTATGTTTTTTCATTGTTGCTTTCTCTTTCTTTTCAGTTCCTTATTCTGTTCATTGAGAGCCTTTAATTCCATGCAGGAACCAACCACAGCACTCCAATTGGAGGTCAAAATCCAGATTCAGCAGGCCAAGAAATTTGCAGTTTCACAGGCTCAACAAGAAAGATTTTTGGGGAATTATAGAAGTTTTGATTCGCCATTTGGAAACTATATAGTTCCTGTAATCCCAAGTCGTGCTGATTTATTTGGCTAGTTGCTTACTGAACAAATACGATTTGGTGATGAGGACTATTAGTATTTCTTCATCGTTCAATTTTTAAACTATATTCCTACAATTTTGGTTTATTTGTTGCTATTCATTTTATTCTTTTGTTGTAATATTTTTTGAGATGTTACTGCTTATTATACAGTCGTCATAGTTGAATGCAGGTTAATGATACTGTTGGTTAATGACTAATACAAGCCCACTTGCTTGTTCGGTTAGATGGTACACAGTTGATTAAAGAATTAAACTGTTGGTGTTATAATATATCATTTAAGTGTTATAATATTCACAAATTAACATCAATAGGATGTTCTAAGGTAATTTTATTTAAATAGTATTATATTTTATCAGAAAAAAAACAGTTTTTTTTACAATAACACAAACTCCTCTCTGGATCCCATTCAAGTTCAAGCTAAACTTGTCAGGTTGCAAAAAGTCATAAAAATTTCTTTCGAAAAAATAGCTATGAGAAATTTTAGCAACAATTTTCAAACTTTCCTATTGGTACTTGGATATCAAGGCTACCTCGATTTCAGCGAATTGTAGCCATGGAAATGGGTTTGTTGTGCCACTGCAAGTGTTTTCAAATTTATAAGTTGATTCATTAACCAATTGATATAAATTGACACCTAAAATTTTGACATTATAAACTATCATAAGTATGAAACAATTAATTTTCATAGCCATATAAAATAAATCAATCTTTAAGAAGTAATCTCTCGACACCCTATAAAACAAAACTTTTTTTTTGTTTTACAATCTAGCTATTTTTTTTTCAAACCGGCTAATTTTAGCGATGACCGATCTAACTTCACAAAAATTTTCCATTGAAAATCAAGATAAATTGAAAAGTACATGTGAAAACTCATCCAAATGACCAACTTCTTAGAATTATCATCTCAGGGATAAAAACTCTCACTGTGCGCCACAGCTAGGATTCGATCTCATATCTTTGATTAATCGCTTGAAAAATTTAACTACCATACCATAATCCCAACGGAAAAAAAATCCTATTCTTTCACTTACATGACTTCAAAATTAAATTTAAATTGGGAGTTAATCTCCTCTCCTTCTCCTTTTAAGATTTTTAAAGTTATTAAAATTTTAAATTTAATTTAAAAATTATTATATATGAAAAATATAATTATGAATAAATTAGTAACATTTTCTTTTAAAACAAAAAGCAAATTTATTCAAAAGAGATTGTCAATGAGGCAATATAATCTTAAAATAAATAAATTTACTCAAAATAGTTTGTCAATAATAAATAAATTTACTCTAATAATAAACTAAGACTAATATAATCCATTCAAAAATAGCTTAAGAATAAAAAATGTATATTGAAAAATTAAAAATAACATAATTTATATTGTCATAGATGTTCTCACATGCTCCACCAATTTAAACAATTAACTTACCAATAAATAACGGATTAAATTGGAACTAATTAGATTGATTTCAGTGTGTATATATATATATATATATATATATATATATATATATATATATATATGGCCTTAAAGTATATTGTTTTTTATTTTTTTAGCTTATATATATATATATATATATATATATATATATATATATATATATATATATATATATATATATGGCCTTAAAGTATATTTGTTTTTTATTTTTTTTATTTTATTTTTTTAGCTTGTGATTACGCAGTTTAAGATTTTGCCTTTAAGATTTAGTTATAGTGTTAAGTATAAAAAATTTCAAATAGAAAAAATGGTTAGGGTTTGCAAGAAATTTACATGGTAAGATTCTTAGCATAAAGCCCATATAATGCTAAGTATTGGAGCAATCTATGGTCTGAAGTGACCATATATTTTGATGTTTGGGCAAAAGGTTTAAGTTAGGTTTACCCTTGTATGTGATATGTGTATGTGAGTATGCAAGTTTGCAGGAAACACATAGGCTTGGCTGAACGACTTCGGGTCCGGTGAAGGATGACATGAGGAGATAAGTCGTGGGCTTGTATGCATTCGAGGGACCGTGGACAAAGCAGGAACGATGAGCTTAGGGAAGCCCATTTCGAGGCATATGCAAAGGATGACATGAGGACGAGCCGCGGGCTCGTATGCATCCGAGGGATCAGAGCCAAAGTCAAAGAAGACTTGAAGGCAACAGGTCGAGGCTGCTAGGTGAAGAGTTGGCTGAGTTGTGAGGGTCCGAGTGCTGAGAGAATTGTACTCGGAAAGGGAAACCCTAGGTTTAGGGTTTGGTCAGTCAACTGCGGCATGTAGCAGTCGACTGCTGTAGGGGACAGAAAGATCAGTCGACTGATCTTCTGTGCAGTCGACTGGTATCGACTGAAATTCGAACGTTGGACTGTAACGTTCAGATTCGGTTAGAACCAGTCGACTGGTGTTGGCATCAGTCGACTGGTAACGACTAGTTCAGCCACAAGCTCTATTTAAGGGAGCTCGGTTTGATTGGCTAGGGTTGACGAAATTGGCTTGGTTAAAGGCCAATTAGTAGTCTTTGTGCTCAGATGTCTTGTGCGAGTTGTGGTGAGATTTCTCCACCCACAAGGAGCTACGCGGGCTAGTCGGAGGTCTTCCAGGGACTCATCCACCGACGGATTGGGATCATCCACCTTACAAACAGTCGTGGAGTAGGAGTATTATCTCCGAACCACATAAAGGTTTGGTGTTAGCCTTGTTTCAATTTGTCGTTGATATTTTCATTTGCGCACGCTAACACTTCTTGGAAGAAATCGATACATTGGAGGCAACAGGCTATTCACCCCCCCCTCTAGCTGTACGCATCGATCCCCAACACTAAGGACCTTATTGCATAAACTCTATGTAAACCTTAACTATTTTTTCAGTTTTAAATTTTTGTTATACTTAAGACTATAATCCAATTACTAAATCTTAAAGGTAAAATCTTAAACTACATAATCATAAGCTAAAAAAATAAAAAAATCAAATACACTTCATCCGTACAGTAAAATCCTTAGTATCAGGGATAGATCTAAGGATTAAGATGGACTGGGCTGATCTTGAATTGACTGAGTCCACCAAAGATACCATAGAAGATATTTGAGTTCACTTTCTGTAACCAAGTTTTCATCTTATATTTCACTAAAATTTAAATTTTTATTAAATATTTTTTTATTATTTATGAAATTGTTAACTTAATGTAGTCCTATCTAATTCATAGATATTGAAAATTTAGAGGTCATCTTAGAAAGTTGGATCGCTGACATCGGTATTAGAGAGTATGTTGTTGATGATGAGGTAGAGATAGTCCATCCATGAGCTCAGTGTGAGACTAGCTCAAGCATCTCATGAGAGACCTCAATCTACGTCTACTTGTCTTCAATGTCGACGTTAGCATATGTTGACATAGAAGACACATCATTCGGTCGTGACAACCTTGACCGAGAGTGATCATGTTGACATAACACCATCGACGGTGAAAGCTTGGGCACAAGTGGCGACAGTGAAAGGGCATGAAGATGAGTAAGCGAGGGAGGGGAGGAGGACGATATGGTCGAGGGAGGACGAGCGGACGAAGATGATGGGAGGAGTGGGGCAAGTGAGGCGGAGAATTGGACTGTGATCTCGATGTCAAAGATGAGAAGAGTAAAAATAAAGGTTATTGTCCCTAGCTGGAGTGGCTAAAGAAATAGCAAGCATACATATTATAAGTTTAATCTGAATGGATAGGAGGAAGGAGGCGATTATTTATAATTATATTTTTTAAAAAAATAATTAAATAAATATATAGTTGAATTAAAAATAAAATTAAAAGGTGAAAAAAATTGTCAAAATCTTTAGGAGGTACAGATACAATAAATTTGTTAAATAAATCTCCGTGTAAATAAAATTTGTTGAATTAATAAAAAAATTAAAAACAAAGTAACAAGCGTTTTGTGCTTTCTTTTGACTTGGTATTTATCTTCTTTGTTTTTTCTTTCTTTTAACTCAGTGTTTACTTATGAACTTCAGAATTATTGATTTTGATTTTGATTTTGATTTTACACTTTGCTTGACAAGGGATCAAGCCACTCAGGAGCAGGGCCCAGGATAGCTTCTGAGTGGCTTCGTCTCTGCTTAGTTTAAAAATTTATATACATAGATACAGAGAGAGAGAATAATAAAAAAAATCGAGTTTAAATTTTAAATGGAATGAATATCTCGTAAATGGATTTATAATGTAAGTAAACTTGTTCGAATGTAGTCAGTAAACATACCTCTAATTACAAGTATAATAATTAGGTTAGGTTTCTGTATCTATCCATTTATTCAATGCCACACACTGGTATTATAAAATTTAATTTTTTAATTAAATGAGTCATATTCAAATTAAAATTAAATCTGCCCACTTATTTGTCCTCGTGATGTCTATTGCTCACCAACAATCTCTACATTAATTTAAAAGTATAAATATTTAATTTAAAATCATCTTATTCTGTGTGCATAGAACATTGTTTTTTTTCTTTTTCCTAAAAAAATCAACAGGGAGTTTCACTATTTTTTATTCACTTATATATCAGCGTGCAAAATCAATCCGATTTATTATATAAAATAATGATCAGGAGACTGAAAATGAAAGAATAAAAATCATAATAAATGACGTGACATCTTGCATGCACAATTTTCAACGAATTTACTGTATCTCCAAAATATAATTTAATTCAGGATGACGATCGACGATCGAAAACCACCGATGATGTTCAAATGATAATCGGACGTGTACATATAAAATATTACGTCATGTCACATCATTTATTATAATTTTCACTCTCTCATTTCTACTCTCCCTATCATTGCTCTGTTATATATTTGATCCATTTGCACACGTCCGCTCCGCTCGGCTCTGCTCGACTCGATCCTCTTCGTTACTTCCGACTCCCGTCTTGCATTTCATGTCGCCGTCACATTTCCCCTTCTTCTTCCTCCTCCTCCTCCTCGGTTTCATCTGTCCTCTCTCCTCCGCCGTCGACCTCCTCTTCAACGGCTTCAACGATGAAGACCTCCGCCTCTTCGCTGACACCACTCTCGAACCCTTCACATACCACTCCCACCACCACCACCAACGCCGCAGTCTGTTCCTCCTCTCCCTCACCCACGACGACGCCTTCTCCCTCGGCCGTGCCCTCCTCCCCTACCCCATCCCCACCAAATCATCCTCCCGCCAGGTCCTTCCCTTCGCCGCCTCCTTCCTCTTCTCCGTCGCCACCGTCCGCACCGCCCTCCCCGGCCACGGCCTCGCCTTCCTCTTCGCCCCGGCCCCCGGCACCCTTGGCGCCACCTCCTCCCAGCACCTCGGCCTATTCAACCTCTCCACCAACGGAGACTCCTCATCCCGCGTCCTCGCCGTCGAGTTCGATGTCTTCCGCAACGAGGAGTTCGGTGATATCAACAGCAACCACGTCGGCGTCGACCTCAACTCACTCACCTCCGTCAAATCAGAGCCCGCCGGATACTGGCCTGACGGCGAAGCTTCTCGCGTGGGACTTACACTCAATGACGGATCCACTTACCAGGCCTGGGTCGACTATGCCGCCGGAAGACTCAACGTCACCATCGCCCCTGCAAGTCTCGGCCGGAAGCCACGCCGTCCCCTTATCTCCGTCGAATTAGACCTCTCCGACGTCTTCCTCGATGAGATGTACGTCGGATTCTGCGCCTCCACCGGGCGGCTTGTGGAACGCCACCGCGTCCTGGGCTGGAGCTTCAGCAACTCCAATTTCTCCTTCAGCGACGGTCTAATCACGACCAATCTTCCTAGTTTCGCGACGCCGGCGTCCTCCAAGTTGAATAGACGTCTTTCTATCATCCTCTCTGTCTCTGCCACGGCGATCGCGATGTCTTTCATGGGAGTGCTAGGTCTACGGATTCGTCGTCGGAAAAACAGGGGAAAGTTGACCGAGGAGATAACAGAGGAATGGGAATCGGAGTATTGGCCGCATCGAATCGACTACCAAAAGATCGTCGCCGCCACGGATGGTTTCTCCGGAAGCAACCTCGTTGGCCGAGGGGGCAACGGGACGGTCTACAAGGGGATTCTTGGAGGCGACCCGGTGGCGGTGAAGGTCTTCTCTCAAACAAATGAGGAGGAGGCGAAGAATTTCGCTGCCGAGGTCTGCACGCTCGGCCGGATGAAGCACCGTAACCTGGTCCGCCTCCGGGGATGGTGCCGGACGCGACTGCCAGCCGCTGGCGTGATGATTATCGTGTACGACTTCATGAAGAACGGAAGCCTTGATCAGTGGATCTATGGCGCCAAGAAGCCGTTGGATTGGGGATCGAGGGTGAGGGTTCTGCGGGAAGTGGCGGCGGCGGCGTGGTACCTGCACGAGGGCTGGGGCGAGGCGGTGGTGCTCCACCGCGACATCAAGGCGAGCAACGTGATGCTGGACGGAGAGATGACCGGACGGCTAGGGGACTTCGGCCTGGCGCGGGCCCAACCGAGAGGGCGGTTGCTGTGGACCACCAGGGTGGTGGGGACGGCGGGGTACCTGGCGCCGGAGGTGATACGGACCGGGCGGCCTACGACGGCCACTGACGTGTACGCCTTCGGAGTGCTGGCGCTGGAGTTGGCGAGCGGGCGGATGGCGGCGGAGGAGGGTCGTCCGCCGCTGGTGGCGTGGGCGCGGGATGCTGTGGCGACGAACGGGGAGCTGGCGGTTGTGGAGGAGAGGACGAGAGTGTCAGAGGGGTTCGACGAGTGGGAGGCGTTGCGGGTGGTAACGGTGGGGTTGGCGTGCACGCGCGAGGAGGGGCCGGCCCGGCCCACGATGCGGCAGGTGGTGCGGATGTTGGAGGCGGAAGAGTGGTACGAGGTGCCCGAGGTGGGCGGCAGCAGAGCGGAGGCCACGTCGTGGCGGCTGGATTCGAGGCTACGGCAACCGGTAGAGCCGCCTAGTGCGGGTCCCACCTCCAGTTCGACGTCCCAGTCTGGGTCGAATGTCAGTTCGGACGCACTCTAATCCTCTATTTGATTGTGATGGAACGAAGAAAAATTCATGATTGAAAAGAGAAACGGAGAGGAAATACAATATTTTTTAATTTTATTTTTGTTTATTAACGATTAATTAGAGAAAACTTTCCAATCCCGAACTGACATTTGCATATACTCCCCACTTGATAAATTCTTTGCATTCACTCCCCGATAGATTGAGTATAAAAGAGTAAAAACTCAGTATACATTTTAAAGATTTGAGTATAAATTGTTTAAGATTTAATACTAATTCAAAAAATTTGAGTACAAAGTTTCGGTGACCCCTCATATGAAAATCTAGATATGGTGAGTATAAAAGAGTGAAAACTCAATATACATTATAAAGATTTGAGTATAAATTGTTTGAAATTGAGTACTAATTTAAGAAATTTGGGTATAAAATTTTGGTGACTCCTCATGTGAAAATCTTGATGTGATGTAACCTCATATACTCAAATTTCTAAATTTTATACTCAATTTTTTTTTCAAATAATACTAAATCTAAATCAATTCATACTTACATTTTGATAATATATACTGAAATTTTTACTATATACTGAAATAATATATACTCAAATTTTTTTAAATAATACTCAAATTTCTTAAATTAGTACTCAATCTTAAACAATTTATACTCAAATCTTTACGATTTATACTGAATTTTACTCTTTTATACTGATAAAAAAATAACACATAAAACTGTCTTGTCAATCCTATCAGAGAGTACATACAAAGAAACTTTTGGTTGGGGAGTGCATGTAAAGCCCAATTTAATATTAGGGAGTTTTTTTAAATTTTCCCTTTCAAAAAGAAGGGAAGATTATTCGAGAGAAAAAGGAGAATAATAAAATAAATATTTTTTTAAATAATTCTGTATTTTAAAAAACATGAGGTTAAACTTGAAACAATTTCTTCTTCCATCTCCTACCTTACACCATAAATTAGAGAATAAGAAATTTCACTAATTCCAAAAATAAACTTTACCCTTTTCTCTTCCTTCCTTCCATAATTCACAATCAAAATTCCTCTTATTCCTTCCCTGTTTTTCGCTCAGCTCCACCAAAACAGAGCATAAATAAATTCACCTTCACTTTTTTATTTGAAATTGTCATAAATTTCATTTAGGATAATGATTGGGAGAGTGAATTTGAAAGAGTGAATGGGAGAATGAATAACGTATAACTAATGTGTACATGTTCGATCGTCGATCGGACACCACCGATGACCTCTGATTGCCGTCCCGAATCAAACTATGTCCTAAGAAAATGATGAACCCGGCAGGATCGTCGATAATTGAGATTTCGCCGAATTGACGGTGAATGCGACGAGATCATAATTGCGGCGATTCCCGATGAATTCACCGATCTTCTTAGGACATAGTTTGATTCGGAACGATGATCAGAAGCCGTCAGTGGTGTCCGATAGACGATCGGACGTGTATACAATAACTATCACGTTATTCACTCTCCCAAATTCACTCTCCCTATCATTACTCTTTCATTTATATGATTTTTTTCAGATTTAGTATCATCGATTTTATTTTATGATAAAATAAAGATAAATAATTTTTAAAATATATTTTATCTTAACATAACACCCTTTATATAAGAAAAGCCAAATCCTCAACAAAACATTTCACATGAATTAAAAATTGATCCAAAATCATAAATTCCATTTTTGATAGACTTGTGCATTATAAAACAAGCTGACGTCTGACCATGTAATGCTGACGTGTACCGAGGGATTGTTTCTTCATGTTAGTCTCATCCCAATGCCTAACCATTCTATACGCTATCATGCGACAGCCGACAAGATATTAATTTTCCCTTATAAAAATGAAAAATGATACACAACGTAAAAAAAGCAACGTAAATTCAACGTGAAATCCAATTACACTAATCCTCGATAGATTTATCGTGCCCTCTAGGTTATAATTTAGTTCGGAATGACGGTCGAAGGCCGCCGCCACTGCCCAAGCGACAATCGGATGTGTATATGAAAAGTGCCACGTCATTCACGTTGAGTTTCACGTTAAAATTTCACGCTCCCTATCATAGCTCTATAAAAATATGGTCATTGAATCGCTGACTTTCAAAACGAAATTAATTTAATTAATAGCGATGACTGAGTTTATCTTATCCTGCAGTAACCACTCCCGAAGTAGACTTCATTGACCACTTCCCATCTTACGCTTTTAACAGGCCGCCAATAATGAATATTTTCAACTCAATTAGATCGCGCCAAATCATACCCTGAAAGGAAAATCATGATCGACACCTTCTATGATTTCCACTATTGTGCGAGTTAATCTAAATGTGAAAACGTTATATCAACAGCTCCATAAGAACACCGACAACAAAAATATGACGAGAAATTTAAGAATGATGAAATTCCTGAGATATAAAATATCATGTGTTTAACATTTACGAGAGTGTTTATTACACTCGTAAACCTAGTTGAATAAATGATTGCTGACTAATTAATTAAAGATATTAATGTAACTCGTTTTTGGTTTAATTTACTGGGGAAAAAAATGTTCGATCCTGTTGGTTTGTCAACGGAAAATAAAAATTTATTTGTAAAAACCAACCCCTCAGCTTAAATAAATATCAATATGCTTATTTTTAAAAAGCAGCATTACAACTTAAATGCTTAATTTTAAGAAGCAACATTACAACTTAAATATGAACATCGTTGCAGTACTGACCACTATAATAAAAATCAATACCACAATTTAAACATCAGTATCATCAATGCCGTTATAGTATTGATTTTTTTAAAAAACATTAAAGAACATATTTAGACTTTGGAACAATTCAAAAACCCTACCAGAGTTGGAATAGGTAACATAGAAATTCTCTAAGTTCATCAATAAATTTTAAAGGAAACCATCTACAAAATTTGAATTTTTAAAAAAATAACATGTAATAAAAGAGATTTGTTGACACATAGATAAAATAAGAATTAGATATTTTGAGGAGCATGAAAATTAAGTGTGCGTTTTGGACAATCTGAAACTTTAAGGGCGTCCTTTAGGAAAATGCCGGTAAAGAAATCCACACTCAAAGAGAAAGCTTGTCCTGACTAAGTCTAACTTGGTAAGGCTCTATAACTCGATCAAATTGGTACCTAAGCAGGTCCAGACTGTAGTTTTCAATTTTAGCTTGGAGGTATAATAGATGAATGTTTAATTAAATTCATACAAAAAAATATATTCAGGTGACCTTTGGAAAAGAGTCAAACTGTTGACCATTAACCTGAACAATAAAATCAAATCAAACAACGGCGACTCATTGGCATGGTTGACCTCCCATTCAAGCTCTTCGTGGCAGTCATTAGCTCTAGCATACCAAAAACATAGATGTTAATTATAATTTAGTAGTCTCAAGGTTATTAATAGGAAACTAGTTAATATTCTGCCTACCAATAAATAATCACTATATATTGTAATTATACAATGATATTGATCTTTTGTTTGTTCTGAAATAAAATAGATGCCTCATGTATTGCAAGAGATTATTTAAATCTAATTTGCTTGTTTGAGTTCTACATGACACAAGCTTGGCGAATTCTAAGAATTAATCAGTTGGTGAATGCTCAACGTGTAACTGATTTACTGACACTCCAAGGGCATCCACATTGATGTATCTTTAGATGTCTGGGAAACAAGAAACTTTTGTTTGGCATCTAGATTGTATTAATTTTTGGTTCCATAATCCATAGCTTTTATGTAAATTACTTTAGCTTTATCAATCACCTACAGTGCTGTTATATCATGAAATTCAATCAGCAATAATTAAGCATGACAATAACACAATTAAACAATATAGTTCTTAACAAAAGAAATAGCACTAAAGTATGAATACAATAAAAAAGATGTAACAAAAGAACTATAAGCTAATAGTCACATATAAAACTGTTCGAGGAGTGGGAAAAAAAGGCAAAATTAGCTACAGGCACATTAGTAAAAGATTGCCATCAGCAAGGGAGATCTTGAGGTTATCTCATCGCAATTTGCAATGGAATGCGATGCTCAAAGCCCATGCGCAATTTCCCAACATCATTTGGCATATATTCATATCAAAACTATACATGTATACACACACACACACACACATAAACATCAGCAATCTCAAAAGGCACGAGTATTTCCTCAAGCACATCATCCATTGCTACTCAGATAGGTTTGCACTCTCGAAAGAAACCATGAGAAGTAATCGACTACTTACTTGATCGCGTTGCATGGTCCAAATGCAGCCACACCAAAATCTTGTATTTCGACACTGCAAAGTCACCCAGGAAACGCAACAAATAAAGGGAATGGATCACAATGGCAAAACGCCGAGATGACGAAGAGGCGCAGTCGCCGTGCAGATTGTGATTTAGGGTTTGGCACTGGGGCTTAAATAATCTGCAAGTGAAACTATTGGGCCTTTGGGCCCATCGTTGGTTTATAATTCGATTCGTCTCGAGCATGCATGTTCATATTATAATGGACCGGCTCAGCCCATTAAATAATCTTGTCTTAACAAAGACACGGATACTCTCCAATTTACCTTATTTTAATATAAATAGTTTTCGATTTATTTTAACGATCGATGAAAAATTTTTATAGGATCAAACTGATCACTTTAGAATCATCTACTACCTGATCTAATATTAGAATGCTTATCAAATCTTACAACATGGGAATTGTACTGTATTTATTAGATAAAATGGAAAATCGATGTCTTAAAAAAATAAAATAAAACGGTCCGATTCGTCTAGTTGTCTTGATTTAGTATCAACGCATTGTTTTTCCAGATTAACTGATTATTTACCTCTATTGATTAAAAAAAGATTAACTCAGTTTAACATAAATTTTACATCAATAATCAGAAAATATTAAAACTCATCTGTCCATCCTTAATTAATCGTTTATAAAAAAAATCATCCATCGAAATTTAAACTCCATCCTACTAAACCCATTATATCTTTAGAATAAAAATCAAACATTATGAAATATTTTATAATTAAATCTTATTTAGAATTCAACTTGGCCTGATTCAAAATTAAATGATTTGGGCTGGTTTACATAAATTTGGAAAATTAAATGATTTAACTTTGATTTAATTGTATTCTTGAATTTTAGGTGTAGGAATTTCTATACGAAAAATACTTAAAAACATAACGAAAATTTGGGATCCCTTCGAGTGATCCATGCGAAAGAAAAATTTGTACGAAGTTCGATCTAGCTAACTAAGGGTTATACCTTTGGTGCGTATATTTCGTTTATCCTGCTCATCCTCGATTCGTCGGATCTATTACACGTTCAATTGTCTATGTCTATAGTAGTATTCACACTGACACGATCCCGATTTCGAAGAAGAACTACCTTAGTTGTGCTAGCAATTAGGGGTAGTTCATAAAGCACAAAAACCAAATACCCTCAAAAGAAAGTTTCGGGCAGATGAGAGAGGAAGAGGAAGAGGAAGAAGGGAAGAAAAATAACACACACTCACTTGCAATTTCGAAAATTACTTATATTCATCACATAAATATGAAGGGATTTTGTCCTTTGAATTTCTCATCATATTAAAGTCAATAAACACAATTAAACACATATTTTTCATTTTTGACTTTTAAATTTCTCTTCGTCCAATGATGAGAAATTCTTCATCTTCCTCTAATAATAAATTCATTTTATATTTTAATTAATTATTATCCATCTAATTAGTTGAGTCTAATCTTAATGAGTATAACTCAGATTACACTCAATTTCATAATCCAAATGGATTTATTTGAGTCCAACTCAATTAATCCAATTCGGATCACATTTTAGTTAAGCTAAAATCAATCAATCAATCAATCTTCGAAGCATCATGTCCTTTATGTGTGACCCAATATATTCTCGTAACGTTGGCAATGTGTCTAAACCGCTTTAGACACATAGATAATAAGCGACATCTAGCAATATATCATTGCTACCCAAGTGACCAGAAAGTCAAGATCCGACTTAACCTCCGTGACTATTATCTCATAGAGCAATGATAGAGAACGTGAAATTTTAACGTGAAACTCAACGTGAATGACGTGGCACTTTTTATATACACGTCCGATTGTCACTCGGACAGTGGCGGCGGCCTCCGGCCGCCGCCCCGAACAAAACTATAACCTGGGGGGACGGGTGAACCCATCGAGAATCGGTGCAATTGGGTTTCATGTTGGATTCACGTTGAGTTTTTCATGTTCCCAATCATTTTCCTATCTCATATAACTGTCCTTCTATCCTCGATATCTAGATTGATCAATGAGACATAGACTGTGTCATTCCCTTATCAATCTTTGTGTTTCTTGATCCCAAGTAGACTCACTGAAGCTCATATTACTCATTTAAGCATAGTCATGCATTTTAGTAGTCCTACTCGATCAAGGGGTCCACGGATATTACTCTCGTCATATGGGAGGGTGGGAGGGATAGATTCTATCTACATCACTCACATCCCTCCACATAATTTGTTACATACCCAGTGATTACCTTTATAGTCCACCCTGTTACAAGTGACGTTTGACGATACCAAAATACATAACTCCTTATGTAGGGAACCGTTGTTGACTTCAGGTCTAAGGAATATTCATACCAATAGTCATTATAAGAAAGTTTATGATACTCATATAACAATTCATGAAACTTTCTCATAACAAATCAATTCAGTATATATTCTCTAATATATGCACACGTGTCAACTTGATATCCCATATTTATGACTTATGAGATCAGGTCATTTAATGCTTGATTAGGAATAGTTAAAAGTAGTGTTCTGTACATCATCTCACTATCAATTAAACTAATTGATATAATATAATTTAGAATTTATTATCTAAAAATATTATTATACTTATTCATTTGACACATGAATATATAATAACTAAAACTATGTCTTTATTAATATAATATAATATATAATGTTCCTCAACCAATTATTACATAATTAATTCTAGAGTTAATACTATCGCTAAGTATTTATGTATTTAAAGAGTTTAGGATCTAAAATTTATTCTATTTTTTTCTTTTCCTATGTGTCACATCTTCTCCTGTTAATTTTTAGAGATTCCACCCCACGGGCTGGATCAGCTGGTGAGGTACTCGCCGCTTGCATCGAAGGGTATGGGTTCGAGAGTCGACGGTATGCGCGGGAGGTAAAACCTCGACTACTGTTTAAAAAAAATATCCCTCGCGCCTGGGTGCCTCACCTGCCCAGCATTCATCGTGATTTACCCTCTCTGGACACTTGTGGGACAGAGACCAGGGGGTCGTTAAGGTGGCGGATCCACCTTTTGCATAGGACAAAATATCCATTATAATTTACTTACATTTTACCGTGGAATGAATATATATATATATATATATAATATATATATATATATATATATATATATATATTGTTTTTACTCAAAATATTTTAGAGATTTCGTCTAGTTATTCTTGCAACTTCCAAGAGATGTGCATCCATCTGTCTACAGCATAGGTCACTCTGCAGCCACAGGTGCCTCAACCGTCTTCCTGATACATAGAACCAGATCCCGTATGCAGCACTTGTGTGATAAGATTTGTGATTTAGAAAAATGATATAGTTCAGATTGGCAACCAGTTTATACAAATCTTCAATTTTCTATTAGCAATGGTTCATGCATCGGTGATCTGTCCTTGGGTATCAGGTGTTATCATTAAATGCACTGTATTCTTCTTGGTTGGACTGGTGCTTATAGTAGTGAGAGAGTTTGGCAAATTATGGAAATGAAAGTCACAAGCAAGGGGCAAACAGTATTATTTACTGCCATGAAAGTCCAAATTTTCATTACTTCGGACAGGATAAAAATAAAAAGTCACGTTCCGATCAGAATCTAAAAACACTGATATCTGATATAAAACCACAAGTACTGGAAAGAAGTTTCAGTAGGTTGGTTGATGTGACACTATGGATGTAGTACTTCTCTATCAAGCATGGAGCTAGAACTGATTAAAAAAAAACTTTTCTGTGAAACGGAAGCAACGAGTAAGAGAGTTTCAATTTACATGAAATATGTCTATAACTATGTACACCCTAATAAACTTTTCTTTATATAAGAAGGAAAGAAGATAACCATATTCCTAGAATAACAACGCCTACTGTCGCAAAGGCTTGGCTTATTTCATAGGGGTAGTTTGGCCCCTGCACCGGCAAGTTCTGCCAATCTGTCCTCCTGCAGTTCATACAAGTAGCATATGACTATCGTTCATAAAAGATTATATACTGGGACAAATGAGTATATAGATCCCAAGCCAACACGCCTTAATGCTGACTTTGTCCTGCATCATGTGATTGACTACAAGCTTAGTGTCGTCTGAATTATTCATCAGTACGGAAGAATTTTCTGAGACAATGATTGTTGATGTTAAGTTTTGTACCACATCATATGTGCGCCATCACATTGCCATTATAGTCGTGGTTTTCTATTTGAGCTGTAAGAGTAGGGATTTGCTCATAAATATATTCTTTGTTATTAAGTCACAGTCGCACATAATTTAGTGGCATTCGAAGAGTTTTCAGTTGTATCCAGAAATTTAACCAGATAACTTGGCCATTATTGATCTGTTACACACTGTGATCAAATGTGTAGAGATACTTGACCAAACACCTACTAATCACCCAAGGAACTGAAAACCAAAATGATATCCAAGTCCTTGTCATTATCCTATAGTTTCCTTTCAAAGGCAAGTGAAGTTGTGCTACCACTTTCCATTTACCTTTCAATTAATTCTCATCATTAGCATGTTATTTTGGCTTGCAAATTAAGTTGTAGAAAACAGTAGTCTGCTGTTATAAATTCCAAGTCTTGTTCATGTTTTCAACCAAATTTGAAATCAGAGGTCAAATAATTGTATGGTACTTGTGGATTTGCAAGGACATTACAAGCAAAAGCCAAGTGGATTAAAAAAAGATTAATTACCCCAAGTCGGCTATAATTATGCTTATGTTGTCTTGTGAATGTCGGTCCTGCAGAATAAAAAGGTTGGCCAGACAGCGTCTTAGTCAAAACTGTAATATACTTATAAAAGCAAGTATCATGAAGTAAAGATACCAGCAGAGCAGCACGCGCTAGAGCTTCACAAGCTATCTGAAACAAAATAGAGTGTGGAATTTACTAATATACACAAACCGCGAGCAATACCAGGTAACTATAATTGACATAACAATAATGCACCTGAACGTCACCATGCTGGCGTAGCTGATCTCTGACAAAAGATACTGCTTCTGAGCTGAATAATCAGTTGCTTGATCTAGTTAGAAATGGAAGGATATTCACAAACATAGTATCATGCATTACGTCTCCGGCATTAAGTTCAAATACACAAACAATTAATTAATGAAATGTTAATGCACCACAACAATAGAAAAGCCAAAAGATGAATTATAATCCATTTAATATTGCAGAATTAAAAATGCCAGTTAATATAGTAACCAAGATCTTCAGCTGTACATACCTTTTCATATAGTCCCATAGACCATCAGAAGCTAGTAAAACAAACTCCACATCAGAGCTGAGTTCTATTTGAGATATGTCTGGTGAAGAAGTTACTATATCTGCTTTGAACTGAATTCTACAAAAGAAAAATCAACTGGCTATTGATAATTCTGAAGTAAACCAAGAAGAGATACCCTTAAGTAGTGTGCATATTTGACATTTTCCAGTAACCATGAATTCATGAAAGGTCCCACTTTATTTTGTTATGTTAGACTTGGTTTGTATATTTATATTAGAAAAAAAACAACTAATACCAGGAACTGATTACAGTTTTGTGAACATCAAAATAGAATAGTTTGCAGTATGATAAGAAGTCATGTATTGTAGAATTAACATATAATTGCCAACACCGCGTAGATCACCTAAGGAAAAAATAGGACAAAAGGCAGTTTTAGTCTAGTATGCCTTTTTTGAAAGTGAAATCCATACGAAGAAGATTAGGCATTAATTTTGTCTTCTATGATGATTTGGATATAAATTTTACAGATTTGGTATTTTGCTAAAAAGTCATCATTTGTCAATTGAAATGAAGATGCCTCCATATAGTTTTAAATACTATTGAAATTTTTTGTGCATTCATGGAAATGAAAAATAATGGTCATAGGAAAGCATTTAAATGTTTGAGTAGATATATTTTCAAAGCTAAATATTTCTTTTATATTCTAGTTGCACTAGCTTTATGGTAAATACTATAAATCTAACATAAATAGAGGCTCATGCAATGGTTAGGCTTAAATGTTATTCATAATAAATCAGTAGCCAGGAGAGGCTTAGGTTTACCAGTATTTAAACGAAACTACCCTGTCATAGAACAATTCAAATCAAAGCCAAACCAAACCAAATAAATTAAAGTCCATTTGAAAACATCAAATAAACAATAGCTTTGAAATATAATTTTATAATGTATTTAACTATATGACTAAATATGTTTCTAGCTAAGAAAAATTATTGTGTAAGCGTCTAGTTGAAACGCTTTAAAAAAATATTCATGTACTACTGCAGGGGAACATATTAAAGTAAAGCAAAACCTATTAGACAATCTCCAGATAAGGATATTACTACTTTAGTGCAACTGTGGCAAATCATCATGACTATTACTCTCATGTTCAGTTGTTCATATCACAAGTAAAAAAGAACAAATTATGGGAACCGAGAAAAATAAAGATAGAGATTGTACAGAAACTTTGGAGCTAACCTCCATATATTACCTAGAGACAAATTTATCAGTCCATCGTCCCTGCTTAACTCCTTTCATTAGCATCCTACATAAAAGTTGCAAAAGGAAAACTTACAATACAACTGCTAGTTCAACATTATACCATGCGAAATTCAACTAGTGTTAAGCAAGATGAGAAAAAAGTTATGAAGTACAAACTCATCCTTCTTTGACTTGTAACGTATGTCCCCAAAAGTTCGAGAAATGGCAAGATC
>JAGFNQ010000200.1:171944-226562 GCA_024364735.1 Boesenbergia rotunda
CCCCAATTTCAGGTGGGCTCCATATTTGATAAATATTTAATATTTTTATAATAAATTTAACAGGGCGGTGGAGGTGGATTCCAAAGGCGCATTGGGAAACTATTTAATTAAAAAAAATGTATTTATATATTCTAAATATTATGCACAAGTGTTAAGGAAACAAAAAGTAAAAAAAGGCACCGAACTTTTTCTTTCTCTTTCGCCGACTTCAGGTTTTCCCTTTCTCCCTATTTTCGATCTCTAAAAAATCCTAAACCTAATATTTTCCTTCCGAAATCTCACCCAAACGGTGTCATTGCGCCCACGCCGAAGGCTCGACAGGTTTATTGAGTGCAAACAACAAGCAGATCACACAAAGTCGCAAACCCTAGTGATCTCGAGCGCCATCATCATAAATTCATAGATTCACAGCCACCAGCCTTCATCAGGTTTCAATTTCTAATTTTCTACTTATGCATCTATTGTGTTGGACTGTTGGTTAAATGTGTTTGCTTGGATTATGCTTTCCATCTCCATGGATTGTCGTCGGAAATATGGGTTCTTGCTCTGAAATCTTATTAAAGTTTTCTACTTATGCATCAATTTGCCGATATCAATATCAAATTAAAGTATTTTGCTCTAAAATCTGAGTTCTTGCTCTGAAATATGGGTTCTTCGATTCCACCATATCCTTCCATTTGATTATATCATTTATATGTTTATATAATTATGTTATATGATTCCTGATTGTCATATGAAATATGATTTGTTTTGTTATTGTTACTTGTTGACTTTTTGATGGATTAATAGTTTAATACACTTTGTTGTGATAATGGATACGATATATATAATGTTGTCTCATGCAAGTACTTATTGTTATTGTTACCTGTTGACTTTTTGATGGATTAATACACTTAATAAGTGGTTATCTGAGAGCTTGATTTTTTTTTTGTAGAAAATTAGAATGTCTGATACTAGGAAGTATCTATCAGGACATGATAAGCGGAAAAAAAGAAAAGGAATTGAAGAATTTATTGAGTCACAAAGAGGGGCGATTGACAGATTTGTTGTCAAAGAATCGGGAAATTCATTACTTGAAGATTTGGGTAATGAAGAAGAACAAGAAAATAATTATAATGAGTTACATGAAGGCTTAATCGTTGACAAAGACAATGATGTAAAGGGAGATGTGAATGAGATTGAAGGCAATGAAAGTGGTGATGACTTAGACTTTGAAAATAATTATTCTGAAAGTGATGATGATGCTATTAATGTAGTGAATGAAGAATCAAGTTTATCGATTCCAGTTGACATTTTTTATCCTAAAAATTGGGATAATTTAGATCTCAAGTGGAAGGATCAATTAGTGGAAAAGGGTCCTATAAGAGATGTATTAACAGGGAAAGGTCCCAAAGATAGATCAAATAGACGATTTTCTTCAGATTTCTATACTCGGATTTTGCCAAATGGTCAAAAACACCATAGAGATTGGTTGGTATATTCAAAAGCACTTGATAAAACATTTTGTTTTTGTTGCAAGTTATTTAAAAGGGGGCCTCAACCAAGTCAACTAGCAAATGAGGGATACTGTGATTGGGGGCATCTTAGTAGCAGACTTAAAGAACATGAGACAAGTATTGAGCATATCAATTATTATGCTAGCTGGTCTGAGTTGCGTATTAGGTTAATGAAGGGTACAACAATTGATCAAGGTATTCAAGTTCAAATCAAGAAGGCAAAAGAGCATTGGAGGAAGGTATTACACCGATTAATTTCACTTGTAAAATTTTTGGCTAAACAAAATATAGCATTTCGTGGTAGTAATGAGAAGCTTTATGATGATAACAATGGAAATTTTATGGCTGTTGTTGAGATGATTGCTGAGTGGACTCAGTGATGAAGGAGCATCTTGAAAGAAATACACATCATCATTATCTTAGCCACAAAATTCAGAATGAATTGATATGTTTGTTAGCTTCTCAAATCAAGAGTGCTATTCTTCAAAACATTAAAAAAGCTAAGTTCTTTTCTGTAATACTTGATTGCACTCCTGATGTTAGTAACCAAGAGCAAATGACTTTGGTTATAAGATGTGTTGACGTTTCTATAAGTCCAATGAAAGTAGAAGAATACTTTTTGGGATTTTTGAAAGTTGATGATACAACAGGACAAGGGTTGTTTGAAGAATTGCAAAATGTGTTGAAAAGTTTTGATCTTGATATTGATGATGTGAGAGGGCAGGGATATGATAATGGGGCAAATATGAAAGGGAGACACCAAGGCGTACAAAAAAAATTGTTAGATATAAATCCTAGAGCATTATACACTCCATGTGGCTGTCATTGTTTGAATTTAACACTTTGTGACATTGCAAATTCCTGTGGTAAAGCGAAAGACTTTTTTGGAGTATTGCAACGGATTTATACAATATTTTCTCATTCTACAAAGAGGTGGAAAGTTTTGATAGATCATGTGACAGTAAAAGGTTTAACTCTCAAGTCATTGTCAATCACTCGATGGGAAAGTCGTATTGAAAGTGTGAAAGCAGTGGTACTTCAAGCTCAACAAATCAGAGAAGCTTTACTTCAAGTTGCTGAAGAAAAAGACACCGACTCTAAAATAAGAAGTGAGGCCAAGTCTTTAGCCATATTTGAACTTGGAAATTTTGAGTTTTTAGTTGGTATGATTATTTGGTACGATATATTGGGTAAAGTTAACATTGTTAGCAAAGGCTTACAATTTGAAAACATGCTTATTGACGTTGCTATGACCAAAGTTAAGGGGCTAATTGCTTCTTTTGAAGAGTATAGAAAATCTGGATTTGGAAAAGCCATCAATACAGCAAAAGAACTTGCTTCAACAATGGAGATTGATCCTGTTTTTCCTGAAAAAAGACAAATATATAGAAAAAGACATTTTGATGAGGTTAGATGTGAGTCTTCCAAAATACCTCAAGAATCTGCCGAAGAAACTTTTAGAGTTCATTATTTCTTATACATAGTAGATCAAACAATTGGATCATTGAAGAAAAGGTTTGAGCAATATGAGAAATATGAAAATCTTTTTGGATTTCTTTTCACAGCTGAAAAGTTGAGTTTATTGACTGATGAAGAATTGAAAGCTCGTTGCAAGAATCTTGAAAGGAAACTACAAAGAAAAAAGAGTATAGGACAAGATGTTTCAGATTTAGATGGAGATGACTTATATCAGGAACTGAAAATCATACAACATATTCTACCAAAGGAAACAAAAACAGCAAGTGAAATACTAATTTTTTTACAAAAAATGAATTGTTTCCCGAATTCATTCATTGCATATAGGATATTATTGACCATTCCAGTGACTGTCGCATCTGCAGAGAGAAGTTTTTCTAAATTGAAGTTGTTGAAATCTTGTTTGAGATCAACCATGACTCAAACAAGATTAAATGCATTAGCTATGATTTCGGTTGAGAGTGAGTTTCTAGAAAAACTTAATTATGAAAGATTGATTGATGATTTTGCAGATAAAAATGCAAGAAGATCAATATTTCATAATTAATTGTAATAGTTCTTTTTCATTTTCTGATACTGATTATTAGCAATGTGAAATATAATGTTTTCATTATTATGAATTTTAGTTTATATGTGTTGGTAATCATTATTATGAATTTTAGTTTATGTGTGTTGGTAATGAATTACGTTGGTAATGAATTATTTATATACTATCGATTTTATTATTTTTTATTTTAATTAAAAGGGCCTTTTTTGTTTTTTGCACCGGGCCCTCTAAAATCTAGGGCCGGCCCTGTGTGTGACACCACACGCCATGTTACCTACAATGTAAAGTATTGGACAATTGCACACATATATTAAATATAAAAAGCAAACACATGACCATTGTGATTCTTATTCCAAAATAGATATTCATACAAAAGCTAGGTTGATAGTATACATCCTAACACTGCGTCCCTCAGATACACACTGAGCCCGTCGGCTCACTTCCCCGTGCAATCCTTCCTGTCCATTACGTCTTATGCTCGACTTCCTCCGCTCCTAACTTCCTGTACACTTAGATAGAGGGATTAAAAACATCAAGACCTAACTTAAATCAGTTGACCACATCAAAACTAACTTGGGGTACTTACAAGATGTTGTCCGATTTTTATAGGACAAGTGACCCCTCAGGGCATGTCAGGGCCATCAATCCTTAATCACATGATTTCCATGATTACCATGTCTACAAGTTTCATGAATTTTATTCAATCAAGGGCTCCAACACATGGGCTCGTAATCACCATGTGGAGTATCAGGTGCTTGCACACTTGATGTACATTAAATTTAAAAACAAGGGTAACTTAGACTATCTTGGAAATCCATAAAAACAATCTGGTTAAGCCCAATCATACATCCATCATTCTCCTAATATTGACGCATGCAACTGAGGTTTCTTATGAAATGTTTTATCTTAAATATACACATTTATTATTGTTGAGTGAATGAGTAGAATTTTTTTTTGTCTTGCACCATGCTCGGGAACAACATTGAAATGGCTTGTTTTGATAAATTTTTGAAATCCTCTATTGTCAAAATAATTTACAATCTTAGTTGTGAATGAGAAAATACAAGAAAAAGTGAATGTAAACGAATAACGTATAAAGTATTATATATTTGTAAAAATGAGAAAATATAAAAAAATATGTAATAGTCAAGAAAGAGGTCAAAAAATAATGAATGAATTTGAATAAAAATTTTGAATACGTATATTAAAAATTAGATATAAAAGAATGGAAAAGAGATAATTACAGAATAGCTCAAATGAGAAAAAAGGTAAGAAATTTTATCAAAATAAGATGTATTAAAGGTAAAGTAATAAAATAAGATGTATTAAAGATAAAGCAATAAGATGCTAGTAAGGCTACGTTTGGTAGGGGGTAATGTAATCGGGTTTGAAATGTAATCAAGTTTATAATGTAATGTAATGTAATCTTGATTACATTGTTATGTTTGGTAATGAGTTGTATGTAATATTTAATAATCATTACAAGTTGGATTCTTTGTTTGGTGAGGGGTAATCTATCCTGTAATGTAATCAAGATTGACAACCGATGACCGCCGCCGGTCGGTCGGTGACCATCGACCGGCTGGCGGGCGCCGGTGACCGGTGAACCGCCGGCGACCGACGACCAATGATCGTCGCCGGCCGACGACCAATGATCATCGCCGGCCGACGGCGGCGGCGGTCGCCGGCCGACGGCGGCGGCGGTCGCCGGCCGACGGCGGCGGCGGTCGCCGGCCGACGGCGGCGGTCGCCGGCCGACGGCGGCGGTCGCCGGCCGACGGCGGCGGTCGCCGGCCGACGGCGGCGGTCGCCGGCCGACGGCGGCGGTCGCCGGCCGACGGCGGCGGTCGCCGGCCGACGGCGGCGGTCGCCGGCGATCGTCGGCCCGCGGCGGCGGCCGGCGATCGCTGCCGCCGCCGACGGCCGGCGATCGCCGCCGCCGACGGCCGGCGATCGCCGACGCCGACGGCCGGCGATCGCCGCCGCCGACGGCCGGCGATCGCCGCCGCCGACGGCCGGCGATCGCCGCCGGCCGACGGCCGGCGACGCCGCCGCCGACGGCCGGCGACCGGTGAACCGTCGATGATCGACGACCGTCGCCACCCGGCCGATGACTTTACAAGCTGTAATGTAATCCAGATTATGGAGGTTTTGTTTTGTAATCCAGATTAGAAATCATTAACCTCTTTTGTAATCGAGATTACATTACATTACAATTTTAAAATTATTCCAAACAAAGGAATCCAACTTGTAATATAATCTGGATTTAATTACAGGGTGAATTACACCCTACCAAACGCAGCCTAAATGATAAAAAAAAATAAAAGAGTTTATTGACTTTTTAATGAAAGTTTAGATGACCAACATAACTTAAGTAATTTAATTTGGTCAAATGAGTATAAAAATATAAATTTTTATTATAGAATTTAAAAAGTAAAACAAATTTTAAACGAGATGTAAAATAGCAAAGCACTTGCACTAAATAATATTCCAATAGAAATATGGAAGTGTCTAGGAAAAAAAAAATATTAAAGTTGATATTGAAAATCAAAAAATTGCTTAATCAGTAAAGGGTAAGTACTCTAATGCCCTTATATAATAATAAAGGAGAAGTTCAAAATTGTACAAAGAAATATTAAACTATAAATCATTCATGAAAATTTGAGAACACTACAAGAAAAATGGACTTTAACAACGCCATGATTACAATGATTTTTGGTCTAAATCATTGTTAATTTTGTAAAAGATAACGATTTTTTTTAAAATCGTTGTCTATTAGCCAACACATAACACTAAAGATAATAGTTTTACACTATCTGTTGTCATTAATGCAATGGTTTTTTAAATAACAACGCATTTCATAACAGTTTTCTAAACTATTATTTTTCAGAGAGATTTTTATCTTAATAATAGTTGGGACAATAGGTAAATGAACCATTGTCAACGATAATATCTTTACAATTCCTGAGATAATGGTACATAAATCGTTATCTATTTTATAACAAGATAATAGTTTTAAACTATTGTAAAGGAAATTATAGCCGTTATATTATTTTCATGCCTCAAATTTCATGCATTGGGAAACATAAAAAAAAATTTAAAAAAAATATCAAGACAACAATTTTAAATTGTTGTAAAGGAAATTATAATCGTTATATTATTTTCATGCCTCAAAATTTATGCATTGGGAAACACAAAAAATAAAAAAAAATAGAAAACCTTAACCTTATATCTATTACATTTTGTGCATAACCCTCCACCTCCATCATTTGCTTTCTCTTCCCCTCTCATGCGCGTATTCTGATACGTTAGACTTTTAGATCATTTATTATGAGCACTTCTCAATTTATGATGGTCTATGAAAAATTTTAATATGACCGGACCGATCGTCCGAGGTTGATTGAAAAAATCTCGTTAATTTTTTTTTTCTCTTCCCCTCTCACTCTTTACTCTATTGATCGATGACGGAAGAAGGAGAAGAGGAAGACAGATCACCAAATTCTTTGCTTGGTGAAACAAAAAGCTTCTCAGATCGGTTTTGTTATTCTTTGCTCTTTTATTTTTTTGTTGGATTCACTAATCTGGATGCAGGAAATTTTTCGTCGTCTTCTCCCTTAAGCATCCTCCCTCCCGCTGCGCCCCTTCTCTATCTATATTATCATCACTTTGGCTTCCTCCATCAGGAAATCGAAAACAATGGACCGACTTTCCAGCACTGCTTCCTTTATCTCCTCCACTTCGTTCCCGTCCTGGGTGGCCATGAGAGGTAGGGAAAGAGGTGGCGACCGATGCACTATGTCTTTCGTGGTAAAAAGAGTCGCTGGTCAATTTTTACCTGTGTTTTTACCATAGTTTGGGCTTTTCCTTATTTTCCCCTTTTGTTTTGTTTTTCGTTTTTATCTCCCTTCCTTAACTATCTGTCTCATTTTATTTATTTATTTATTTACTTATTTTAGTTGAATCGCTTTAATCTTAGCATGCTAAGGTATCTCGTCTATATAAGATCATTATCGATTTTGGTTACATTCGACTATGCTTCATCTGATTTCCATAGTAAGGAGAGGAACAAATGGGAGAGCATCGGAACCGTATTACTCAGTGTGTCTACCTCTTTCTAAAGGTGTCATATCTAATTGCAATTTACTGCAAGCTTACTTTTTATTGCAATTTATTGGTGATCTATTGAATAAGTCATTTAATGGCCATTCTGTCTCCGGGGCTATGGTGCAGTGGTAGGGCGACTAGTCGCTATCCCAGGTATCCGCGGTTCGATCACCAGCTATGGCGTATTTATAGGAAATTTTCCTCCAAATGGGGCGCAAACCCTGGGACGTTGGGCTTCTAGACCGTCCACTGCAAGCGCTTCCCGATTTACCCTGGCGGCCGGTGGGAAATTTCTGTCAGGCCGGGCCGGTCGCCCGAGGTTGGAAAAACCTCGTTAATTATTTATTTAATGGCCATTCCTTTTACTCACTTGAATATTGCCCACATAGATCTATAATGTTAGACTTGACTAATGGTTTCCACCTAAATTTGATTAACAATCTTCTAAAGCAACCTAGACAGATCAATTTCTTACAAGTAATACTCTATTTGCACTATATTGAATCCGAGCAACTATGAGCAGGCACAAATTTATCAGAAAAAAATATGATCGATTGTCAAACTTACTAAAGAGTAGGATATTATTTGATTGTAAATTTTCATGTGCTCTCTCATAGTTTGGAACATGCGTTTGAGAAAATAAATGGTAGTGAACAAAAGGGATGGGTGATGCATGTCATTGATTTACTGCTCTTTAACTAGTTTTTTCATTAGAGGACTTAAACATCTCATAATCAATCTACCTTTATAGAAGAAAAATATTCTATGGGTTATTCCTATTCTAACTTCTATTTCTGTTTATTTTGGAAGTTTTCTTTATTTAGGGTTCATTTATTGAGTTTGATTTTTTTTTTCTTTCTTCTATGTAGTTGGTTCACTAGTAGGGGCAATCACTAGTGCTCTTATTGGCCTAGCTACTGAGAGCGGATTACTACGTGGGGCTGGAATTGGAGCTATTTCATGGGTAGTCTTCTCCATTGAAGCTGTTGAGTCATCTATATATTTATGGTGATCTAGGGAGTCAGGAATTTGGGGTGTTTTTTATGTGGTAAGTCAGACTAATCAAATAGCCTTGATCAAGAAAACTTCACTATAATTTGCTTGGATGATGAAAATCATTGCGGTCTAGAAAAAAGATTTGTTGCACAGCATTATATTTTTTTATTTTTGATGGCTTATTAAAATTTTGTTATGTATTCAACCAAAAGTAAATTACTAAGAAATCATTAAGTAGTCAAATTAATTAAAGGCTTAAATTGTATATACCTTCCACATCCGAAAGGAAATTAGATTGTTGTTCAAAAGCACACAGGTCTCTCTCGTTACTGCAAAAGTTATCTTCTACGATGGGCTTAATCATTTCTAGCCAAATTTAAAGAAAGGTGCCTCACACCGAAGCAGTGTTGTAAAACTCAGCCTGGGCGGGCGCCTAGGCGCCGCCTAGGCGCCAATCGGCCCCCAGCCGCCCCGATTTTGTGCGAATCGGCACGATTGTGGCGGACGGCCGCCTAGGCGGCCTGGGCGGCGCCTAGGCGGCCTGGGCGGCGCCTAGGCGGCCTGGGCGGCCTATGCGCCGCCCAGGTCAGTTTTTTTTAAAAAAAAATTTAAAGAAATTTGATATAAAATTATAGAAAAGTGGGATTCGAGGAGAAATATGGTTAGCTTATTTCTGGTTTCCTAATAATTACAGCAAATCAAATCAAATCTGGTTAGCTTATTGAAGCTCAAGGAGGAATATGGTTAGCTTATGGATAACCTTTATGACTTGGATCTGTTTATAGTATTACCAAAAATACTATATATCAAAAATACTATATGCCAAATACTATATGACTTGGAATAGTACTATAAACAGTAAAAACGCCTAGGCCCCGCCGAGGCCGCCTAGGCGCTAGGCGGTAGTCCTCCGCCCGACTGCCGCCTAGCGATTTTTACAACCTTGCACCGAAGGAGGAATAACTGATAATTGAAGTTCATGCTAAAATGGGAAACAAATTGGCTTGTATTGCTGCATTCGTAAGTCTTGATTATTTTTGATGTGACAGGTTTCTTATTTCTGTGTCTTATTAATATATTAGTTCATTGCCATCATTTCCAAATGCTTTTGACTTTGAAAGCTTTTTGATTGATATTCATAGGATAACTTATATTGACATACATACCTTAGATTAATGGAGCCCTACCGTTTCTCTACTACGGACTAACAATTGTAGAGATTAGAATTTGATTTATGATAATTTCATTTTATGCAAACTCATGCTAATATCTTGTTTTCCTTTTCACGGTGCTACATGCAACATCTTATAGGTTTAGTACTTTGATTAACATCATTCGTATAGAACAAATTTTTTATGAAACTGTACACTTTGAAAATATTATATTATATTTTATTTATTTTATTTTATTATTATATTATCTTTATTTTATTTTTATTACTATATTATATTATTATCTTTAGAAGAAGGTGCATGTGGAATGTGACACAGTGGTAGAAGCCTGTGTAGAAATTCGATGATGCAGAGTTTTTTCTTAAAGATGATCAGTTAAGTTCTCTTAAACTTGTGTAGGAGGAAGTGCATTAGTGGCTTTGCTTCTTATGGAAATAACCAACTGAACTAAAGTGGAAATACAATTGAAAATACCGGTTGGAATTTTTGTAAAAGAAGTTTTTGCCTAAGCATGATTTTATCGAAAATTATCTAAATTCAGCTATTTATCTATATAATGAATTAGCCTATGCTCAACATATACTGTGTTAAGTGAATTGTTTTTTTTCTAGAACTAGCAGCCTTAGAACATGTTTTTTAGATATATCTATGTCTCTTTACATCCATATACATAATTGATGTTTGTTGTTATGCATGAACAAATTTTTGAACTTTAGATGTTATAATTATGTACTAACCATATGACTTTGTTTAGGCAATCAGAGGAGAGGACTTAGGCTTACTGCAGAAATCATTGACCACTGTAAATGAGGACTTAGGCGTGAACCCTGGGACGTTGGGCTTCTAGACCGCCCACCGCGAGCGCTTCCCGATTTACCCCGGCGGTCGGTGGGAAACTTCCGTGGAGTCGGGCCGGTCGACTGAGGTTGAAAAAACCTCGTTAATCATTTTTTCAAAATTTCTCAAAGTACCAATAGCACCTGGGTCAAAATTTTCAACTATTTGTTCAAATTTAGTTCTTTACTCTATCTCGCTTCCATAAGAAGTTTTTTAAAGAAGAATAAGAGTTTATATTTTTTTACTTTATAGTAATAATGCATAGTTTAAAATTGTTGAGCCACTGGAGTACAAATATGATGTTTGTGAAGCTATCCTTCTTTGGGAAACAGTCAGTTTGCCTTTGTTATTAGTTTTATTGTTGTAGTTTGCTCAAAACCCATAAATTTTTCTAGTATCGTAACATGATCACAGTCTTGACAAGGAAATATATGGATGTTTGACCAGAAGGATGGTTTGATTATGCTGCAAAAAGAATTGCACAGTTATAAGAATAAGATGGCTATATGAGTCAAAAAGGAAGATAAAAAAATTATTCTTAAGAATTGCACACTTATTTGCTCTACTACTATCTGCACTGCTTTTGATCTTATTTTTTCATTCCTCTTAAATTTTCTTGAAGGATTATTTGTTTTCCTTTATCTCAGTTTTTTTTATTTAGCTTGTTGAACCTTTTTGTTAGTTGTCTTTTATTTATTATTTGTGGACTTATTAGTTAATAATGACAATATGGGCATTTAGTTTGAATTATCTCATTCAAAATCCATTCAAAAACATAACGATTATATCATTACATGCATTTAGATACAGATCATTTTTCTTAAATGGTTTGTTTTATTTCTGATATTTTCTTTTGCTTGTTTCCATAGCTCTTGAATGTAATGTCTTAGCTTATAGACTCAACAACTCATTGTGTATATTTTCTCATTGCTTAATTTGAATAGATATTATTTATTTATATTGCTAGTATTGAGTGTGCTACTACATTGCTTTAAATTTCCTACCTGCAATGCTATGAACTTCCAATAAAATGCTAAAACGTATATTTTTACAATTTTACGTAGATTACTGAGATGTGTAGACATTCAAAGATAAAAATACAATGCTTAGATTCCATATTTCAGCTTCCAATTCATGCAAGCTATCCTGAATTGCTTGATGCACTAGCAATTAGTAAAATTAATATATGCAATTCTATTTATCTGCAAGTTTATCATATCAATAGTGTCTATCAAGTAACATTTATAACTGGTGAATAGGTAGAAATGAACATTATGCTGTCATTATTTGTTGTAATCAGTAACAGAAAAGTAGTATTGCCTTAGGTGCATTTTTATTTTGTCATGTTTTGTCACTTTCTTGTAACACTTTTTTGTTGCAATTATTTGATTACTAAAAGATAATTTATGTGTGTATCTATTCTGATGGCCAATCAATAACAGTAAATTTATTCGAGAATCCCTTTTTATTGTCCTAAAGGCCTGAGTATCTTCAAGCTCAATTTGATAGATTTGGGCCAATCAATAACAGTAAATTTTTTATCTGCCAAAGAACTACTATTCTAGGTAAGTTTATGTTGGTTATACTAGTGATATTTATCATTTTGCATGTATTTGTTTGATTTTTACAAGATTAATGGTTTTTTGGATTTTCTAACAACGGATAGACCTTGGAATTGGCATGCTCATAGGAGAAGGTCATCCAAGCCTTTTCTCCAAGCTTGAATATGCTTTTGCTTTCTTAAAACATCTAAAAAACCTATCTAGTACATGGGAAGATGGATTATTATACTTACCAAAAATATATTCAATTTGTGAATGTCTTACAACACTAAATCTCTGGGATTCTAGCGTACAAACACCAGAGCTCTCAAAAGTAGTTGGCTGGTGTAAAACTCTTCAACAGCTATGGGTATATTTTCATAGCCTTGTCTAATTAATATCGTTTTCTTCATTTGAACCAATTGCATCTTTTTATATAATTCACTATTGGCATTCTATTAAATTATTATCATTGGTTTTATTTTTTCTATATGGAATGAATTTTATTAGAACGGTCATTATCACAAAAAGTCTATATGATTGTTTTATTTCCTTCCTACTATGTTGTGCTTATGTTTGTGTATGCATATTAACAAGGGACATGCTTTGTCAAGCTATGGACTTAATCGAGGATGATGGGCTTATTGTTGTGGCATCATCATGCAAACTCCTCTATGAAGTGCAAATATTTTCTTCTAATCCACATGGTTTGACACAACCTGTCTCTCTCACAGAATATAGCCTTATTGTTGTCTCTTCGGGTTGACTTCCACAGCCTTCGACAATACTACAACTCAAGGACACGTTGATATTATTTATCTGCATGTTAGAAACTGATACAAGTATTGTATATATGTTTGATAGATCATTTAAAATGAGATGACATATATGTTTATAGACAAATGGTTAATATAATATATTTGAGACAATGGTGTTCTTGTGTGTGTTGAGAAATAATAACGGTTTAAATGGTAAAATGATGATCTTTTTAATACAAATGATGACGCTTAAAAACCGTTGTTAAAGACTCAAAAAATATGATAAATCGATGCATTGAGAAAAATAAGGTGTTCAAGATAACGATTATAATCCGTTGTCTTTGTACTTGAAATACAACGGTTAAAAACCATTGTAAAAGACCTAACAAAACCGTTGTAAATCGACGCATTGAAATGACAGGAACGCTCAAAGCCAATAGTTAAAATCGTTGACCTTTTTAATTAAAACACAATGGTTAAAAATCATTGTCGTTTTAACAAAAAAAACCCATTGTCATTTTACTGGAAACATAATAGTTCAAATTGATTTACAATGGTGAAAACCTATTGTGTTTTAGATGAAAAGACAACGGTTAAAAACCGTTGTCTTTGACCGAACCCACCTTTCTCAACGCATTGGTTAACAATGTTTTTTGAAGGTCTTTTACAACGGCTTTCCACCGTTGTTAAAGGCTATTTTTGGTGTAGTGGAAAAAATAATAGAAAAAAGATTAAGGAAGGAGACTATGGTGATTAAAAATCAATTTGGATTTATAGGTTTAGGGTTAGGCTTTAAGATTTATATCTGGAAGGTCCACAATATAAGTTATATATCTTCTCATGTAACTGCTTAATAAGTATCTAGAATAAGAAGAAAGTCTTACATATGGTATTTATCGATTTAGAAGAAACTTATGATGGGGCCCCAAGGAAAATTATACGGAAAATTCTAAAAAAGAGAAGAATTACCATAACATATATTGGAATAATTAATTAGAGAAATATATATTGAACTAATTAAGGATATATATTAGAATATTATGACAAAAGTAAAAACTTTAGGCGGATTAACCAAAGCACTTTCTATGAAGATAAGGTTGTATCAAGGATCAACTCTAAGTCTCTATCATTTTATACTAATCATGGACGAACTACTAGATAGTGTATGTTATTTGCAAATGATATATTCTTTTTGTAAATGAGACACATGAAGGAGTAAACTGTAACGACCCAGAAAATTTTCTCAATATTTTCTTTAAAAATATTGACCATGCCTAGATGGATTCTCGAGGAACGTAGGGACACTAGTGTAAACCTTAGTATGATGCTCCATGATTTTCGATATAGAATAAGAAGCTAGGTGCTAATAGGCCTTACATGGGTTTTTCCTAGTACCATGATTATTAGTGGATTCTAGGTAGAATTTAATATAAATAAAAATGGGTTTTAATTAGGAATAAACATGATTATGGGTGGGTCTTAGGGGAATTTTCAAAATTAATAAAAAAATAAAATAAAAATAAAATAGGAAAAAAAATAATAAAGTGCATGCACCAAGGATTGAACCTTGGACCTATAGTACCACCATGCATATACTAACCAATTCACCTAGCAAGGGAGTGCTAGGAGAGAATGAAGTGGATTTTTGTTAAGGCTAAAGGAAGTGAAGAGTCATAGCATCATGTCTCTTCACTTGCCTCTTTCATCTAGTATATAAGAGGGAGGAATGGAAGAGACAACTTAGCACTTAAGCATTTGTCTCTTCATCCACCAAAACTCCTTCTTCCCTTCTTCTTTCTTCTTCTAGCCGAAACCCACAAGGATTTCTTTTCCTTGGAAAAGCTTCACCAAGGACTCCATCTTGAAGATCTAAGGCTTTCTATAAGGCTACAAGGGCTAAGGAGAAGTTTAGGGTCAAGAAGGTTTCTCTTTTATTTTTATTCAAGGATTATATCCAAGATAAGGAAAGGTAAGACCCCCTCACCTGTGGTATGATAGCTTCCAAGTTGTTTGTCATGATCTAAGTTCTTGTTGGCATACTATGTTGAGAAATCTATGGTTAGGGCTTGTGAAGGTTTCGGCCAAGCAAGTTTTTGAGGCTAAAATCATATTGAAAACCCCTATTATGTTTCCTAATGTTTACTCATGACAAGTTAAGCATAAAAGTATGATTTTGGAAATTTTGTAGCACCCTAAAACCCCTTAGGGTTTCGGCCACCATCAAGGTACCATGGCTAGGTTTAAACTCCAACCCTTCAAGCATGATTAGTATGTTTCTTATGATATCATATGGGTAATAATGGTGATTATATGAATTTTTTCCTATGGGCTTATTACCCTTATAGGGTTTCGGCCAACACATGGTTTAGGTCTAGGACTTAGGGTTAGATCCAATCAAGGGTTCAAATGGTTTTCTATGGCATAATATGTAGTGTATTGGATGTTAATCATGACCTATGTGAATTTTCCATGGACCCATGGTCCTTTAGGGTTTCGGCCAAGTCCCTAATCTAGGGCTTGGATTGGGTTAAGGTCTCAAGGATGCGTGTTTATCGGTTACTATGATGTAAGTGTATGGTTAAGCATGATGTAAGGGTCTTTATGTTACCAAACCTTAGCTTTGGGTGTTATGCAATATGACTTTGTATGTTAGGTTCTATGTTATGTTTTACTCATGAATATTTAGGTCATATACCATGAACATGTGTAATTGATGTAGGGGTATGTTATGTTAAATAGAATAATGCATATAGGAGGTGAAATACCTATAATAGATATGTGTGTGTGAAGGTCTATGCATGTTTTTTATGATGAAAGTCATGAACCTAAGTAGTATGCATCATGTTTATGTGTAGCTTACCCATGCATGCTCTATGATGGATACTAGGATTATGTATGCTAGATGAAATGTACCATGTATGAAATGCATGTTTATCTTATGTACCATGTATGAAATGCATGTTTATTTTATGTACCATGATCATGCAAGCTTTATGAACCAAGATAATATTTATGCCTGGAGGCATGATTATGTATGTCTGTCATGTTTTTATGAATAAAAGAAGATGGATAAAGATGATGTTTATGCCTTAATTACGAATGATAAGTATGAATGATGAATGCATAATGATGTTATGAAATAAGTATGAATGATGAAATGCCAAGCATGGTTATGTCACGCTTCATGTAACAAGATTTTTGTTATGTCCTAAGATATGTCAAGTATGAATGATGAAGCATGCATAGTTATTTTACTTTATGAATGGGCTTGTACCGGACCGAAGTAAGGGTCCAAGGGATGGGCACCTTAAAAACGCCTCGGTTCTGGACTACCGTAGCTGTCCACGGTTCTGGGACTACCGTAGCTGTCCAACAGGGATGGGCACCTTAAGAACGCCTCGGTTTTTGGAACTACCGTAGCTGTTCCTACCCTAGTAGGTCGAGGCTAGCTACCTCGTATTTAATTAGGGATACGCGCTTATGATGTATGTATGTGGTACAAGCCGGGGACCCCAATGATGTTATGATTATGTTTAAGTATTTAAAAGTATGATTTTAAATTAAGCATCCTTATGTATATGCATTTGACTCATGCATCTATTCATGTTATGCATTATGCCCTGATAAGTATGTTTTATGCTTATGTTAAGACTGTGCTTATGCCCATACTAAGAATGATGCCATGATAAGTATGTTTCATACTCCTATATATTAAGAATTATGCCATGATAAGTATGTTTCATGCTCAGGTATGTTAAGAATTATGTCATGCTAAGTATGTTTTAGGTTTATGTTTATGTTAAGAATCATGCTATGTTAGTTGTTCATATGCTTATGATTTACGCCAAGACTATGCTTATGTTTTATGTTTAGAATTATGTTATGTCAAATGCTTTATATGGTTATGTTTAAGTGACGTATGGTTTTAGTGAATAGGAAAGAGTCTTACTAAGTCTATGTGCTTATAGTCTTATTTTCCTCGTACCGCAGATCAAGCAAGAGGTTACTAAGGGAAGCAGCGGGAGGGGCAAGAGCATGTGTGTGTGTGGCGGTGACATGGCAAAGGATTCTTCTATTTACACCTATCGCATGTCTTGTGTTTATAATGCCTCCTTTGGTTTATGCTAAACTCATGATAGTTATGCCTAAGAAACGACTTACTACTCCTGATGTTTATGGATAAGTTACTTGCTACTTATGATGCTTATGGATAAGTTATGGAAAGTTTATATCATGATGCTATGTATGCTGGTAATATGCTAAGTTACAACATCACCATGTTCATGAATGATAATTTAAGGCATGTATATATATTTCATGGATTAGTTGTATGGTTAAACGCATGTGTAGAAGAAAAAAATTATTCCGCTGCATTAGGATGTTTATATGTGTACAATGTATGTTAGCATAACGCCGCTTTCTCGCCACACCATAAGGTGTGGGAAAAAGGCGGGCGTTACATAAACGCTAAACTTGAATCTTGGTCGAAAATGTTAGAAGCGAAAGGTTTTAGATTTATTAGAGTAAAGATAAAATATGGAATTTAAGTTTAATAATATTAGATGTAATGATACAATTGTTAAGATATGAGAAGACAAGTTGTATGTAATTGAATGTTTTAAATGTTTAAGATCATTTTTGTAAAAGAATGGAGGGATTAAGAAAGATGTTTTACATATAATACAAACATGATAATTGAAATGAAGAAGACTGTCAAGTGTTCTTTGTGATCGCAAAAGTACCTCTAAGATTGGAAAGTTTTATAAAACGGTAGTTAGACTTACTATGATATAAAAAAGATGAATGTTGATATATGACTCAAGCATATGGGTAGAAGATAAGAGTTACAAAGATGAGGATATTAAGGTAAATGTGCAGACAAGATAAAAATAAAAATATTAGAAAGAAAGTTGGGAGCACATCTATTGAGGAAAAACTATGGGAGATACATTTAAGATTGTACGAGCATGTACAATAAATACTCCAGTAAGGTGATGTAAAACTATGACAAATGTGTACATCAAGCGAAGAAGACCAAAAAAAGACTTGATTAGTAATAATAAAATATATAATGATATAGTATGGGATAAAGCCAATAGTGTAGAAGGATTATATAGCTGATTCCACGTAGTAAAATAAGGCTGAATTATTATTATTATTTATTGAATCAAATAATTTCCCGCATCATCTGTGTATACATTGTTGTAAATAAAACTTAAGTCGAGAGATCTTGATGAACAATCTTAATCTCTATTCCACTTCTTAAGAAATAATAAGCATGATGATTTTAACCAAAGTTACGGAAGCGTACCGGAATCCATTGTTCGCAATCGATCCTCGGAGATGATCTTCAATCTGCAGAATTCCTTAGGTTCCGAAGAGTTTTTGTCGATGGGAAACAAAACAAAGCATCGTCTGCAAACTGGGACCATAACCTCCTATTTATAGAATCCAAAGGTTGTCTTTTTCTAATTTGGCCCCTCAACAAATTAGAATTAGCACATGGTATCCACAATATTTTATTCATAACAATTAAGCCCTTAAGTCAAATTACATAATTCCAAAATTTAGATCACAATATTTTTGACTTATTTAATTGATGACATACAACATTTATAATTACAATATGGCCCTAAAATTCTAACAATCTCCCATTGGGCCATATGCGTAAACTTATAAATGTGTTAACCTTAGTGAGCTCAAAAACTTTTGCCATCATAACCATAGGGCTTCCTTAACAATCTCGTCCATTAATTATATAGACATAGGATCAATGCAGTCTTTGTTGTATCTTTCACAACTAAACCATCAATGATCACATATATCAATACAATCAAATGACATAGATCAATTATGAATTTGTGGCATGAAAATTACATGCAAGGTGATCTATTCATGTCAATTTTCAACTGGTCCTCCTTAACCAAAGTGAGATCAAAACTTTAACTTAAGTTATACAAAGTGGAATGAAGTAAACATTAAACTTTATATCTGATCAGAAAATCTCTAAATACATAAGTTTCAGAGACATAACCAAACATATATAGAAAACAAATATAGTATAAACTCCCACTGAATCTAAATTTTACCAAACTGAATAACACCCATATGAGTGGTATGCTCATAAAAGACATTGGGTGGTAGACCTTTCGTCAAAGGATCTGCTATCATGGAGTTTGTACCTATGTGTTCTATCAAAATCTGTCCACTTTGTACTCTTTCTTTCACAACAAGGAATTTGATATCGATGTGCTTCGATTTTGTCGAGCTCCTATTGTTGTTGGAATACAATACAGCTGATCTATTGTC
Source organism: Boesenbergia rotunda (assembly GCA_024364735.1). NCBI lineage: Eukaryota > Viridiplantae > Streptophyta > Magnoliopsida > Zingiberales > Zingiberaceae > Boesenbergia > Boesenbergia rotunda. Next base: position 191,181 of record JAGFNQ010000200.1, read on the forward strand.
ACAAAATAACTTCAGTGATTTTTCAACCCTTCCCAAAATGCGCAGCCCAGAGATAATTTTTCAGCCATATTCCATGATTAGATGCCTCATAACATGCTATAAACTCTGCTGCCATGGTGGAAGAAGCTGTCAATGCCTGTTTGGCACTTCTCCAAGAGATAGCTCGGCCAGCCAATAGAAAAACATAGCCTGAAGTGGATCTCATGCTATCTTGGCATCCAGCAAAATCAGAGTCAGAATATCCCACGATCTCAAGAGTATCTGATCTCTTATATGTGAGCATGTAGTCACTAGTTCTCTTTAAATATCTCATTACCCTCTTTGCTGCTTTCCAATAATCCATTCCTGGGTTGCTTAAATATCTGCCCAACATTCCAACAATGTACGCAATATCCGGATGCGTACAAACTTGAGCATACATAAGACTTCCTACTGCCGAAGTAAAGGGAATCTTTTGCATTTCTTGAATCTCGAGGCTTCCTTTAGGGCACTGTTTAAGACTAAACTTATCTCCTTTAGCGACTGGGGTGTTTCCTGGTTTGCAATCTTGCATGCCAAATCTTTTAAGCACTTTATCGATATAGTTCTTTTGTGATAATCCAAGAATACCTTGAGAACGATCTCGGTGTATTTAGATTCCTAATACAAAAGATGCATTACCAAGATCTTTTATTTCAAAATATCTAGATAGAAATCTCTTGGTATCGTTTAACATACCTATATCATTTGTGGCAAGCAAAATGTCATCAACATATAAAATCAGGAAAATATGTTTGCTCCCACTGAACTTATGATACACACAATCATCTACCACATTCACCTCAAATCCAAATGAGATGATTATTTGATGAAATTTATGGTACTATTGACGAGACGCTTGCTTTAACCCATAGATGGACTTCTTAAGTTTGCAAACCATACTCTTTGGATCTCCCGATACAAAGTATTCTGGTTGCACCATATAGATTATTTCCTTAATGTCTCCATTGAGAAAAGCTGTCTTGACATCCATCTAATGGAGTTCCATATCAAAGTGTGCAACAAGTGTCATGATTGTCCTAAAAGAGTCTTTCGTTGAAACCGGAGAAAAAGTCTCTTTATAGTCAATTCCATATTTTTGAGTATAACCTTTAGCTACAAGACGTGCTTTATATCTTTCCACATTACCGTTTGAATCCCGTTTAGTTTTGAAAATCCATTTACAACCAATGGGTTTCACACCTTCTGGTAATAGGACAAGTTCCCAAACATTATTGTCTTGCATTAATTTATACTCTTCATTCATTGCCTCAATCCATTTTTGAGAATTTGAATCTTGCATGGCTTGACGAAAGTTGATTGGATCATCCTTCGCCATGCCATCATTTTCCTCATGTTCTTGAAGTAGTACTATGTAATCATCTGAAATAGCACTCCTCCTTTCTCTAGTGGATCTACGTAAAGGCACTTGTTCTTCATGCATTGGTTCTTGAGGTTGTTGAGTTTGTTCTTCTAGGAGTTGACTGACAATGTCTTGTTGTTCTTGTATTGCATCTTGATCACTAACAAGAATAATATCCTGATCATTATTAGAAGCAATCATAGGAATATAAACCATTTCCTCTTGAAGAGTAGTAGGAATACATTCCTCCTCAACAACAATGTCAGATACTTTATTCTTCCCCTCAAACTCAATATCCTCAAAGAACGTTGCAGTTCCCGTCTCAAAGATAGTCCGTGTTTTGGGATTATAAAACTTATAGCCCCTTAATCGCTCAGAATATCCAATAAAGTAGCTACTTACTGTTCTAGAGTATAATTTCTTTTCATGTGGCATGTATGGTCTAGCCTCAGCTGGACATCCCCAAACATGAAAATGTTTTAAACTTGGCTTTCGCTTTGTCCAAAGCTCAAATGGTGTTTTAGTAGCTGCTTTAGTGGGTACTCGATTTAGAATGTAAGCTGCTGTCTTTAATGCTTCTCCCCAGAGTGATGTTGGTAAAGTTGAATGGCTAACCATACTCCTTATGTCACGCCCCCAGAGGCACATGCTTGCTCGAAAATCGGGCAGCATCTCCCCTGTACGGCGGACAATATGGGGCAATTTATACATCATATCTCCTCAATATAGCTCAGCTACAAGCGGCTGGCATCACAATAATATATAGAAATCACAACCACGCAGTTTATATTAACTCAAAAGATAACGGGTGGCTCAGCCACCTTAAACAGAAAAGAACTACAATCTAAGAGAACATAAAAGTCTCTGATAGCAACAAAACCCAATAACGAATAAAATTTAACTCCAAGTACTGAAACAAATAACTAAACTAAATACGAAAGACTAACTCAACTCGACACTGGGGACTGGCAACTGGATCATCTCCTGGCTCCAAGAAATACGTCTACCTGCTATCTGAAACAACAAAAAGAAAAGCAGGGGTGGTGAGTCCGGGCAGACTCTGCGGGTATATGAGTAGACAATAAGCATGGCATAATACAAGATAACCAAGTAAAGATTTCAATAGGGTACAGTCCATAAGAAAATATAGAAACCTAATCATGCATAACATATGTAAGTCGACATGGTATAAAGTCCGAATAACGACTAAGCAGGTATAGAACAACTCAACAACAATAATATCAAGATATACATGCATGTCAAACATGTGCAACAATCATAGCTCATATAAGTGCATCAAACACAAGCAAATGCATAAAAGAAATACGTATACACATGATGCAATGACATGTGTCACCCCTGACGCCAGTCAAGCCGTCAACACATCCCATCTGTGTGACCGAGTGGATAGGGCTGTGACAATTGTACCACTCCAACAACAACAATAATACCACATAAGGCGTGGTTGAGTGGACAGAATGCTAGGGAGTCTACACTCCAGACCCCGGTACATCGGGGGAGTTATCAATAGCTACAATATCTCTCTAAAAACAACGGTGAGGGTGAGCCACCAACGGCTCTAACATCCCTCTAAAACAACGGTGAGGGTGTCACTGTTAGGCATAACAGGACAAACACTCGCACTCTAACCACTACCATGACAACATGTGGTTGAGTAAATCGAGCAACAATATGACTAACGACGGCTTAACCAAATGTAAGCCAACAGTCGTTAGTATGCAACGTGCAAGTATAGTGCATGATATACGATGCACGAACAACCGGAGAAACAACGATGCAATAAAATCCAACGAGTATACGATGCATCAATACAACCAATCCAGAAATCGCAAACCAACGATTATGCATCTACACTACTAGGTAGGGTATTTCTAATGCCAAATAAACCTATTTGTGTATAATGGACCTCTAAGTACTCGCGTACAAGCGGTACATTTCAGAACAGAAAAACCAACAAGGACTGTACGGATACGAATTTGGGATACTCAAAGATCAACGAAGAGTAAGTCTCAACGGCGATGTTTAAATAACAAACGGCAAAGAACAAGGTCAAGCAACCTATCAGACATAATATAGTCATGCTTTTAAGGTAAAGAAAACTACTCGAGTACAAAGGAGAAATACCCGCCTTTTATGTATAACGTGTCCAAATAAATCTCCCACGATCAACCATGCGAGTCCAACTCAAGGTCCTGTGTCAAGGACTAAATTTAGCTACTAGTAAAATTAAATACATTAACCAAATTAGCTAAACAAAATATGAAACACAATTAGGATAAATCCTAATTGCAACCTTTATTTAATTAACTCGTAAACTACAACAAATCCCTTTTTCCCTAACCTAATTATTGTAATTAGGTTATCAGATCAAATTTCAAATTCGACCTAACCTTAACCATTAAGCTAATCCTTAATGGATTAACTTTAATTATCCTTTTACCAAACAGATCAAAGTCCAACCCAAAATAGATGCCAACTTGAGAAGCTCAATGACAGCCTCATCACCAAACAACCACAACCCCAGAACGATATAGATTCCTACAGAATTGCAATTAAACCCAACTATCCTACCGCTAAATGGACACCCACAACAGAACATAACAACCCAAAGAAATTACAGATCCTTCTGTAATTGATCTACAAATTCGAACCATCAATCGATTCAAGGAAGTCTTAATACACAGCAAGCATTACCTGAATTAGCAGGAAGAAGAAATCGTCGGCAACCAGGGCAGTGATCGGGAAAACCCTAAAACCAACAATCAAAGCAATTCGAATTTAAAACCCAAATCAGATTCCCTTTCCAAACTCCTTGACAGAAATTATTGGCACAAATCTAGCACAAAGAAATCCCTAACCAAAAACCTTATCTACCGAGTATTTGGTTGTGCCGATAGTGGATCAAGGAGCAACAACGATCTTTGCTTGATATCTCTCCAATACTGACGACTCGGCACAAGAGGGGGAGGATCGTCCGCTTTGCGCGTCGGACAAAGGTTGCCGACAGCACTGGTTTTCGGGCGACAACACAGAAGAGGGGAGAAGAAATTAGGGCTTGTGGTCGAGAGAAAGAGGATGGTTCGCATTCTCTGCTCTCGCTCGTGGCCGAAGAAGATGGGCGACGGTGTCGGGCGAAACCGCTCGCGCGTGAGGGGTCGGCGTCGGGGCAGAGGAAGAAACCGAAGGGGTCTAGAAGAGAAATGGAAAGTTAGGGCTTTTTAGGGGTTTATATTAGTTTTGGCCTTTTTGCAAAAAGGTCCTCCAAGATTCGCTATTCACAACTAGGTCCCTAAATTCTCGAAATTCACCCTTTTCAACCCCTTAAAATTCGGTATTTAACACCTTACCATATCCTTAAGAGTCCGATTTCGTCGTTCAACTACACCATTCATGCTTGGCGAGCCTGGCATGGTGTACTGTGGGACGATTCCACACTCCTCTAGGTATTGAGCAAAAGGTCCTGGACGTTGTTCACCTAAACCGTCATATCTTCCGTAGTATTCACCACCACGATCAGATCTGACTTTCTTAATTCTTTTGTCGAGTTGGTTTTCGACTTCAACCTTAAATGATTTGAAAACATCCACTGTTTGAGCCTTTTCATGAATAAGAAATATGTATGCATATCTAGAATAATCATCAATGAATGATACAAAATATTGTTGACCATTCCAAGAAGGTGTTGGAAATGGTCCACAAACATCCGTATGTATCAATTCCAATACTTCTGTAGCTCGATATGCACCTTCTTTCTTTCTTTTGGTCTGTTTGCCCTTAATGCATTCAACACAAATGTCTAGGTTCGTAAAATCAATGGAATGTAAAATTCCATCTGATACAAGTCGTTCAACTCTATTTCTAAAGATGTGCCCTAAACGTTTGTGTCATAATGCACCTGAGTTTTCAATATTAAATTTACGCTTAGTACCACATGATTCCACATTTAGGGTTTCAATATAAGAAGCATTTATATCAAGCATATAGAGATTGTCATAAATGATAAGCGAACCGGTTCCAACAATAGTAGAATCAATAGATAAACTGAACTGATTGTTTCCAAACGAACAATGATAACCCAATTTGTCCAAATGAGAAACAGAAACCAAATTCCGTCTAAAAGACGGTACAACAAAAGTATCTATTAAGTCTAAATAATAACCAGTGCTTAATAACAATCTAAAATGCCCTATGGCTTCCACCTCGACCGACTTGCCATCACCCACATAGATGCATCTTTCAGCATCACTTGGCTTTTGGTAGCTCAGGCAACCCTGCATTGAAACACTGATGTTAGTAGTAGCACCGGAGTCTAACCACCAAGTGTTTCTAGGTACTGAAGCTAAATTTACTTCTGAACAAACCAAATTTAAAAATGTACCCTTTTTCACACGCCATGCATGATACTTAGGACATTCCTTCTTGACATGATCAGGCTTGTTACAGAAGAAATAACCTTTCTTATCATTGTCTTGCTTTTGTTTCTTCACATAAGGACCTTTAGTAGCCTCATTCTTTCTTTTCTTGCCCTTATCTTTAGGGGTGCTTGCCAAATAGGCACTTTCAACCTTGTTTTACTTCAACCTCTCTTCCTCTTGAACACAATATGAAATGAGCTCGTGAAGAGTTCATTTCTACTTTTGACAGTTATAATTGATTTGAAACTGACTGAACTGGGTTGGAAGAGAAATAATCACTAAATGCACAAGCATGTCATCTGACAATTCAAGTTTAAGTGCCTTTAACTTTGATGCAAGGTGAGAAAATTCCATGATATATTCCCGAATATTTCTGTCACGCCCCGGGGAGCTGCCGGTCCGATACTGACCGAACGGCCGCTCCCTCGATCGACGGACAATGTTGAACCCTCACCTCAACGACTCGCTCAGCCTGCTCGCACCTCAGCCTATAGGGCTGGAGCAAGCATCTGAATAATAAGGAACCGAAAACATAGACGATAAAAGCTGCGTACCGGTACGACTTACGACAACGCAAAACACAAGACCTCCATGACTCACAAAAGTACAACTATACCGCCGTATAAAAAGACACGACCAGACATAAATACAGCAGCGGAAAAGTAAAGTAACGGAAACAGAAAATGGGTACCAACATGTACCACTACTAAGTAAAAGAACATCCCGGAGTCATCTCGAAGAAATACGCGAACTGGGACAGGCTGTCGGGCGCTCCAGACAATCATCCTGAAATAAAAACAGGGAGCTAACGGGGTGAGTAACAATACTCAGCGAATATCTCATCAGATATACAGGATAGTCTAAGCTAGCAGTAGAGTAACAGGGAAGTCGAAATAACACAGGTACATACAGTGGTAGACATAACTGGAATAGGAATAGAAATACCATACCAATCTAGCTGAGTCGTCGAAACTGACATAAGGGTCTCCTGTATGTACATGTCAATCATATGCAGCATCCAAGTATAACAAACACGGGCAAGTGCAAAAGATTCGTATGCACATGGTGCAATGACATGGTCACCTCTGTCGCCGGTCGGACATCGTCAGCTACGTACGGGAGGAAGCTGAGCGGAGGCCACCCTCCTGCGTAGAGTTGTGACTGCCGTCCGTACTCTGCCGCTGCTAATCCTGAGCAACCGAGTAGACGGTATGCTGTCGGTGTAACACCCCTACTCCATGACCTATCCTGGCGATATCATTAATAGCCCCAAGCTAAGACCTATCCTAGCAATATCTCTATCAGCCCCAGGCCATCACCTATCCTGGCTATATCACTAATAGCCCCAGGCTAAGACCTATCCTGGCGATATCTCTATCAGCCCCAGGCCATCACCTATCCTGGCTATATCACTAATAGCCCCAGGCTAAGACCTATCCTGGCGATATCTCTATCAGCCCCAGGCCATCACCTATCCTGGCTATAGCACTAATAGCCCCAGGCTAAGACCTATCCTGGCGATATCTCTATAAGCCCCAGGTCATCACCTATCCTGGCTATATCACTAACCGCCCCAGGCCATCTCTGGAGGATATCACTATCTGAGTGTTAACACCTACCCCATGTATATAAATGGGGGAGAGACTTCTCTCTCTCATCTCCTGGTATATGGACTACTCAAGGAGGGACATCTGCCTGCTACCACGCTCCGGTTCACTAACCCATGAGTGCATGAGCGGAGCAACACAGAGCACACTACCCATACTCCGTCAACCACTAACCCATGAGTGATCATATGGATAGGTCAGTATGACTGTCGACCTGACTCACCCATAAGGGGCCCCTGATCGACAGTGATGCACAGTGCACGATGATGCATGACTCTGGTCAAACAGCATCCACTATCTAATCCACCTATATCAACATGATATGCAAGGATCATAAGTAATGCACCATAGCCTAGATCCTAATGGTGTAGGTATCACATGCTAGGTATATCCTAAACAGTATCAGCAAAGGTAGAGCAGGTATATAAGGCAATACATTACTCTACCTCTAACATAGCATATCAAGTATATCAACTATGACAAATCTAAAAGATAAGTCAGAGATACCCGCCTCGATATAAAGAAGTCCGGCGTCGAGAACCCCCCGTCCAAACTAATATCCGCGACGTAGATAGCCGCGACACTCAATATCCTGCATCAAGTACCAAATCATTTAGCCAAATATAACTTCTAATTTAATTAGGATTAATCCTAATCAATTAATTCTAACTAAACACCCATTTGATTAATTAGGGTTAATTATAATTAATAAATCAATTAACCCTAACTTCTTAGCCAATTCATTAATTAGGATTAATTATGATTAATTAATCTCCAATTAATCCCCTAATTCTAATCAACCATCACTACTGATTCAACCAACCGAAACCTTCCAAAACAAACTCAGATCAGAAACCTCAAGAACAGAGAAGAAATTGAATAGATCCAAGCTCACAGACTAACAATCCTAAATCCCCTCAAGAGCAAGTACAGATCTATAACCGGAAACCCTAAACATGAATTCAGCTTCGGAAACATTACAGCAAAGTCCAAATCCAAAACTTCATACCTGAATTGGAGCGAGTGATTTCTCTTTGCCCTAGATCCGACGAGACTAGCTCGGAGGAACCCAACCCTCAATCTCGACTACCAACGAAGCTAGCGTTCCCACGATTCCTCATACTTGGTCAGAGCCGGCCAATGCTCTGATCCGATCCGCGTGAGGGAGCTCGGCAGAGAAAAAGAGGAATCTCGAACAAGAACTTGTCGCCGACCTGACTGCCAAAGGCTCCATAGGGCCAGCCACCGAAGTCGTCGAAACCCAAACTCGTCTTTCCTGCTCCACGTCTCCACCTCCGCCTCAGCCTCAAACCCTAGCCCACGAACCGAAAAAGAGAAAAGGATGGAGGAGAGGGAGATCTCGATCGGCGCTCTCGAGAGGAGAAACAGATCGAGAGAGAGGGAAAGGAGAAGTACCGGCGAGGCGTTTTGCGGCGCTAGGGCTCGCGAAGGAGAAAGGGTCGGCTCGGTTTTGGCTTGGGCTGTAGCAATATGGGTTTAGATTTTTATTAGTGGGTGGCTTTTTACACAAAAGACCCTCAATATCTTACAAATCCCACAACAGCCCTTAACCGTTTATGCCTATTCGCAATAAGCCCTTAAAACTTCCATATTTTTACATTCTCCCCCACTAACAAAAATTTGGTCTCCAAATTTCATTGTCCCATGTGCTAGGTACGGTCAACTAGTACAAAATACTGAACTAATCACTCACCCATACCTCACTCAAACAAGTGGAGGTAACGAGCTCGGATAGAATCCTCGAGCTCCCAAGTCGTCTCGACATCAGAATAGTGTTGTCATCCGACTTTAACCAGTTGGATTACCTTGGTCCGCAACCGACGCTTCTGGAACCCAGAATTCATACAGATACCTTCTCATAAGTACTGTCAGTCTGGAGTGAAACAAGTACCTCGAATGATATGAGTGTGGAATCTGGCACATGACCTCTCGACATGGATACATGCTACACGTCGTGGACGCCGGTCAAAGACGATAAAAGTGCTAAGCGATAAGCTATAGCCCCAATCATTTCCAGAATCTGGAATGGACCAATATACCGTGGAGCTAGCTTATTTCTGAGATAAAACCCCTTTCGTGGGTGGAACTCGAAGAAAGACATGTCCACTCACAGCAAACTCTATGGGTCTGCGCCTCCGGTCAGCATAGCTCTTCTAGCGATCCTGTACTGCAATAATCTCAGTCTGACAATCTGTACTCACTCTGCCTCGTGCTGAACTCTCTGGGGTCCCAGCAGCTGAGTCTCACCGACCTCATCTCAGAGGGTGGGTGTCCTGCACGCCCTACCGTACAACGCCTCAAACGGTACCATCAGTATCGCCGAATGAAAGCCGTTGTTGTAGGCAAACACCACCAACTGCAAATGGTCCTCCCAACTGCCCCCAAAGTCCATCACACACGAGCGTAGCAAATCCAACAAGGTCTGGATCGTACGCTCTGACTGTTCGTCTGTCTGGGGATGAAAAGCTATGCTGAGATGGAGCTCTGTGCCGATAACCCTCTACAAACTCTGCCAGAACCGAGATGTAAAATGCGGATCCCTATCCGAGATAATACTCAAAGGAACTCCGTACAATCTGACTATCTCCCGGCAATACAACTCTGTCAATCTATCAAGAGAGTCTGTCCTCCAGATAGCTAAAAAGTGAGCAGATTTGGTTAGTCGGTCCACGACTACCCAAATCGCATCATGATCTCTCCTAGTCCTCGGCAAACCCATGACGAAATCCATGGCGATATACTCCCACTTCCACTCGGGAATGAGGATCCTCTGGAAAGTCCAGCAAGTTTCTGATGCTCTGCCTCAACGTGCTGATAAACGAGACATTTTGCAACAACCTCCGCTATGTCTCTCTTCATGCAGTTCCAACAATATGAACATCTCAAATCATGATACATTCGAGTGCTACCCGGATGAATAACAAAACATGATCGGTGAGCCTCCTGCAGCAACTCCTCTAAGACAGGGGGCGCCTCTGGTACACACAACCTCCTTCGGAAGTACCGAACACCCTCCTTATCACGTGTGAAATCCAACTGCTCTCTCAAAATCGTCTGGCTGCCCAGAAACTGAATATGCTGGTCATTGGCCTGGGCCTCTCTGATCCTCGTCTGAATCTCTGACTGGGCCATCAAAGTCGCTAGCAGTCCTCTCTCTGTCCGAGACTGCTCCTCTAACCCCAGCTCAAAGAAACTCTGAATCAAATCTGTGACCATCACTCGATGGCATGCCAAACAGCTTTAGACTTCCGACTCAGGCGTCGGCGACTACATTAGCTTTCCCAAGATGGTAGCTAATGGTATAGTCGTAATCCTTCAGAAACTCCATCCAGCTCTTCTGTCGGAGATTCAGCTCTCGCTGAGTGAATAGATACTGAAGGCTCCGATGGTCGGTGGAGATCTCGAAGGCGATCCCATAAAGATAGTGCCTTGAGATCTTCAACGCAAAATGATAGCATTCAACTCTAGGTCGTGAACAGGGTAGTTCATCTCCTGCTCCTTCAACTGCCGCGAAACACAAGCAACCACCCGTCCATACTGCGTGACTGTTGCGCCTAGTCCCAGGAGGGATGCATCAGTATACAGAGTAAAACCATCCTCTTCAGAATGTCATACTAGAACTGGTACAGATACCAACTGCCGCTTCAACTCCTGAAAGCTGGTCTCGCAGGCTTCAGTCCATACAAACTTCACGCCTTTCCTGGTCAGGCGTGTAAGGGATGATGAAATGTTGGAGAAGTCTCAACCAAGCATCGGGCATAGCCAACCAAACCCAGGGAACTGCGCAAATTGGAACGATCACGCAATTCACTCCAAACCCTCCCTGAGTCCTAAGTAAGTCCATGACAAGATCCTTAATACCGGTTCTTATTTCCAACCATAAATTGGAATCGTCTAGTATAACCCAGCGAGTCTCTAAGATTCAACCTTCATCTATTGACATACCAAATACCTAACCACAATATCCGCGATATCCTCCATAATATCGGTCCACCAACGGAAACGCCTCCGGTCTCTGTATCTTCGGTATTACCTGCAAAACACAAAAACCAAGAACGGTGAGCCTCACATGCCTCATAAATAAAACAATCAAGGAAGCTCCCCCGTAAATAGGTCAGAAAATTTTCAAACCATAAAAACACTAGAACACTCCTTTGGACATGCGTCCGAAAATTCTCGAACTATGGAAACGTCCGAGAGCTAGGCTACTACTGTCATCAGTACGGCCCAGTAACAATAGAAACCCTAACGTCCGCGTGCTCGAACCTCTAGCTCTGAGACGAGGAGATAACTGTAATCTCGTCGTCTTCGATGCCAATGAACCACCACATGGACTGGTTTAGGGGTCAGATCGTAACCACCCTTGCTTGGCAACCATCGGTCAACCCCTCGAGGTCCGTCCTCGATAACCTCCACCGATTACGGTCGAATTTCTTAGGTGTTACGCAGCTAACACCAAATTCACCGCACCATATCCATTCCTAATTCTCAATGTATCATCGAGAATATTTAACACGTACGACCTGTCTATGAGTCATGATACCTCAAAGGCTAGAACAGCGTCAGCCCAGCCGACTAACCGTCGTCTCGTAACCTGATATACTCCAACTCCGCTCCAAAAGGTGATAGAGATACAATCTCTTAGGAGTATCCCAAAGTAATCGAAAAGTAATTATTTGTTTCCTGAGTACCGTCCTTAGTGTCTACACGTAAAGGTAACTCAGTCTCGTAAGTGATTTGCATCGCTGCAGAAACCAGAAGTCCAAAGGTACTTTCTTGGTTATCCAAACCAAGTACGAGCAATAATCCCGTAAGTGTCAAGCAACTAGCTCTACACTCCTCCGGATCGGTACAAGTCACATTTGACTGTACTATTTAGGTTATCTAACCAAGTATAATGAATCCGAGCTCAAAAGCCTCACGGGAATAGGATATCGCTATCCTCTAACCATTGACATGATAAACAACCAATACCATCTCTGTTGCATCCAGCAGGTCATGTCCTCTAAACATGCCATCTAGGATATTTATTACAGAAAAATATAATCCTAACCGCCCAAAGCTCCATGAGCTAAAGTGGATCGATCCTACACCGGTCGAGCCAACTACGATACCCAACCTCCAATAGGTTGTCGTTCGATTTAACCCTAACTTCCTAACTCATCAGTTGGTATCATTGAAGAATCAATATTCTCCACTATACAATCGAATTCACAACGTGTCATCCGATCATCTCCTTAGTCAACCTTGACCATAATGGTGATTTGGAAAAGCTTGACTAGGTGCCAATCGAGCTACCTCCAAGTCAATAGATACCCACCCTAACATTATGGGATTCGATATCCAATCCCTCTTGGGAAATATGCATCTCACCTATCCAAGGTAGAGTATACAACAGTATAAGCGATACTCAAGAGGTATATATCTATGAAAGTCATACTCATATTCCAGCTATATCGATCTTTTACTATCAGTCATAGTAGATAGCTAGTACTACACTTCCTGCATCAATGCAGGTCATGTACTCACTCGTGCCCACTAGGTCACCTAACTCAGCACAAGCGAACCAGAAGTCTAAAACTCCCCGATATAGGAGAAATTATCGCTGTATCGATATGCAGTCTCAATGTCTCACACAGTCGATAACAACTGATACTGGTATACAACTGGTATGGGACAGGAATTCTATAACTTGATTTTTCTTAACCTTCGATAGGTTATTGACAGGTTCGACCCTCGTCTTCCGACCATATATCGGTGCTACTCGAGAATCAACATTCTCTGCATCCTAGACGAGTCGGCAACATGTCAACCAGTCACTTATAATCGACTCCCAACATGGTCGCAAATAAAACGAATCGACTACATGTTTTCCAGCCAAAACATATCTACGAGCACCTACCGATCAAGTATATAAACCGATATACAATCATATCATAATAAAGAAATATCTAATCTTACACTGAACAGTAGATACTAAAGAGGTAAATGCGTCATGACATATACCTCGTGTCACCTGGAGATGTCCCATCGTCGCCATGTCCCAATCACGTCCATCGAGAAAACGACTCCGACTCAAAATTCAAAAACACCCACAAGACCACAAGGTATCTCGCAACCTGGGCTCTGATACCAAAAATTGTCACGCCCCGGGGAGCTGCCGGTCCGATACTGACCGAACGGCCGCTCCCTCGATCGACGGACAATGTTGAACCCTCACCTCAACGACTCGCTCAGCCTGCTCGCACCTCAGCCTATAGGGCTGGAGCAAGCATCTGAATAATAAGGAACCGAAAACATAGACGATAAAAGCTGCGTACCGGTACGACTTACGACAACGCAAAACACAAGACCTCCATGACTCACAAAAGTACAACTATACCGCCGTATAAAAAGACACGACCAGACATAAATACAGCAGCGGAAAAGTAAAGTAACGGAAACAGAAAATGGGTACCAACATGTACCACTACTAAGTAAAAGAACATCCCGGAGTCATCTCGAAGAAATACGCGAACTGGGACAGGCTGTCGGGCGCTCCAGACAATCATCCTGAAATAAAAACAGGGAGCTAACGGGGTGAGTAACAATACTCAGCGAATATCTCATCAGATATACAGGATAGTCTAAGCTAGCAGTAGAGTAACAGGGAAGTCGAAATAACACAGGTACATACAGTGGTAGACATAACTGGAATAGGAATAGAAATAACATACCAATCTAGCTGAGTCGTCGAAACTGACATAAGGGTCTCCTGTATGTACATGTCAATCATATGCAGCATCCAAGTATAACAAACACGGGCAAGTGCAAAAGATTCGTATGCACATGGTGCAATGACATGGTCACCTCTGTCGCCGGTCGGACATCGTCAGCTACGTACGGGAGGAAGCTGAGCGGAGGCCACCCTCCTGCGTAGAGTTGTGACTGCCGTCCGTACTCTGCCGCTGCTAATCCTGAGCAACCGAGTAGACGGTATGCTGTCGGTGTAACACCCCTACTCCATGACCTATCCTGGCGATATCATTAATAGCCCCAGGCTAAGACCTATCCTGGCAATATCTCTATCAGCCCCAAGCCATCACCTATCCTGGCTATATCACTAATAGCCCCAGGCTAAGACCTATCCTGGCGATATCTCTATCAGCCCCAGGCCATCACCTATCCTGGCTATATCACTAATAGCCCCAGGCTAAGACCTATCCTGGCGATATCTCTATCAGCCCCAGGCCATCACCTATCCTGGCTATAGCACTAATAGCCCCAGGCTAAGACCTATCCTGGCGATATCTCTATAAGCCCCAGGTCATCACCTATCCTGGCTATATCACTAACCGCCCCAGGCCATCTCTGGAGGATATCACTATCTGAGTGTTAACACCTACCCCATGTATATAAATGGGGGAGAGACTTCTCTCTCTCATCTCCTGGTATATGGACTACTCAAGGAGGGACATCTGCCTGCTACCACGCTCCGGTTCACTAACCCATGAGTGCATGAGCGGAGCAACACAGAGCACACTACCCATACTCCGTCAACCACTAACCCATGAGTGATCATATGGATAGGTCAGTATGACTGTCGACCTGACTCACCCATAAGGGGCCTCTGATCGACAGTGATGCACAGTGCACGATGATGCATGACTCTGGTCAAACAGCATCCACTATCTAATCCACCTATATCAACATGATATGCAAGGATCATAAGTAATGCACCATAGCCTAGATCCTAATGGTGTAGGTATCACATGCTAGGTATATCCTAAACAGTATCAGCAAAGGTAGAGCAGGTATATAAGGCAATACATTACTCTACCTCTAACATAGCATATCAAGTATATCAACTATGACAAATCTAAAAGATAAGTCAGAGATACCCGCCTCGATATAAAGAAGTCCAGGCGTCGAGAACCCCCCGTCCAAACTAATATCCGCGACGTAGATAGCCGCGACACTCAATATCCTGCATCAAGTACCAAATCATTTAGCCAAATATAACTTCTAATTTAATTAGGATTAATCCTAATCAATTAATCCTAATTAAACACCCATTTGATTAATTAGGGTTAATTATAATTAATAAATCAATTAACCCTAACTTCTTAGCCAATTCATTAATTAGGATTAATTATGATTAATTAATCTCCAATTAATCCCCTAATTCTAATCAACCATCACTACTGATTCAACCAACCGAAACCTTCCAAAACAAACTCAGATCAGAAACCTCAAGAACAGAGAAGAAATTGAATAGATCCAAGCTCACAGACTAACAATCCTAAATCCCCTCAAGAGCAAGTACAGATCTATAACCGGAAACCCTAAACATGAATTCAGCTTCGGAAACATTACAGCAAAGTCCAAATCCAAAACTTCATACCTGAATTGGAGCGAGTGATTTCTCTTTGCCCTAGATCCGACGAGACTAGCTCGGAGGAACCCAACCCTCAATCTCGACTACCAACGAAGCTAGCGTTCCCACGATTCCTCATACTTGGTCAGAGCCGGCCAATGCTCTGATCCGATCCGCGTGAGGGAGCTCGGCAGAGAAAAAGAGGAATCTCGAACAAGAACTTGTCGCCGACCTGACTGCCAAAGGCTCCATAGGGCCAGCCACCGAAGTCGTCGAAACCCAAACTCGTCTTTCCTGCTCCACGTCTCCACCTCCGCCTCAGCCTCAAACCCTAGCCCACGAACCGAAAAAGAGAAAAGGATGGAGGAGAGGGAGATCTCGATCGGCGCTCTCGAGAGGAGAAACAGATCGAGAGAGAGGGAAAGGAGAAGTACCGGCGAGGCGTTTTGCGGCGCTAGGGCTCGCGAAGGAGAAAGGGTCGGCTCGGTTTTGGCTTGGGCTGTAGCAATATGGGTTTAGATTTTTATTAGTGGGTGGCTTTTTACACAAAAGACCCTCAATATCTTACAAATCCCACAACAGCCCTTAACCGTTTATGCCTATTCGCAATAAGCCCTTAAAACTTCCATATTTTTACAATTTCCCTTGCCTTGATACTTCATGGAAATCAAGCTTTTCAGAAGTGTGCTTGTTTCCGCCTTATCGCTTTTGGCAAAGCGCTTCTCAATCTCATCAAGATATTCCTTAGCGTTAGTGATACTATTAGACACCGCACCCCTAAAAGCCTCCGGTATGCCGCGCTTGATGATCATAAGACTCATGCGGTTAGAGCGTTCCCACTTCTCATATTTAGTCCTCTGTTCAGAAGAACTAGAATCCGTAGGAGTAGTAGGTTGCTCTGTCCTAAGCGCAAGATCTAGATCCATACAGCCAAGAACAATGAGAATGTTCTCCTTCCAATCCTTAAAATTTGTACCATTAAGGATTGACACTGAATTTAAGTTAGCAGAAATAGTAGCAACAGTTGCTGAAAAGAGAACACAAGAATAATAACATAAATAACATGCTCATTGTGAATAAATTAAAATAAATGGTAAATCTCATCTAAAGATACCTAGTGCAACAATAATATCAAGTCTTTGGACAGTAATATTATTTACAAGTGGTACTCTTGTTGTAATAATCAAACACTAACAATAATGCATGACAAATAATAAACCTATCTTTGGATCGATTTATTAAATTCATGAAAAATAACAATTGTAACCTTATAATTGTTACGTGTTTATTATCACAAGTAAATGTATAATTTTGTTAAGTATAAATCTTCCTTTGGGCCGATTAATACTCACATAAATATATACAGTTACACCTTAATTAATACCTGAATAATATCTTAATATTTCAAATAAAATTAAATTCAAATAATAGAGGTCACTTTGGTGACATATAATTTTAATTTAACGTAATTTAAAATAATAGATATTAATGGACCCATATAATCCATTTAATATTTATATCCATATTATAAAATAAGTTAATTAAATTATTTTATCCAAATAATTAAATTAAATTATTTTATCTAAATAATTAAATTTAATGGTTTATTATTGAAGGGGAATATATATATATATATATATATATATATATATATATACTTAATTAAAGTATCTGCCATCTTCTAAAACGTGGTTTGCGGTTTCAATACGTGAAAAATCAAAACTACTATGCCTGTCGGTTCATCGTCTCCAACTTGAAACGTTTTTTTTTAATTTGGCAGAATGTCCCAAAAAAAATGCCTTGTTTGGAATCGTGGTGTTCGGTTACCAAACACCACGATGCCATGCAATCGACAGTCCAAAAAAAAACCGTAACTTTAATAAGCATGAATGTATATATTAAACCGTAACTTTAATAATATATATATATATAATAAATGCTTAATTAAAGTTGTCATCTGCCGAATTATGGTGTGTGGTGCGGTTCCTAATACGTGGAAAAAAAAAACGGAAACCCCACGAAGAGGCTTGCTAAACCGTTGCCACCGCTTCGACTGACCGAAGCATGATCAATCGACGTCGTATCACGACTGTTCATCTTCTCCCAAAACCGATGAATGATTGTTTACACCGCCGTCTCCATTTCGGCGACGGTGTCCGACAGCCACACTTCGATCAAATTTCTCCATCGAAGAAACAGAATTGGAAAATCCAAAAGAAACAAACAATCAGGATTTCTTTCCATGCCAATAATCCAAGGATAGGAATAATGAACGGGCGACACAAAACTACAACAGTAGTATGGACAATCGAAATAGAATAAAATCCATAATTATCTCTTAAGAATTGGAAATAGATTGCTCTGATACCAATTGTTGTAAATAAAACTTAAGTCGAGAGATCTTGATGAACAATCTTAATCTCTATTCCACTTCTTAAGAAATAATAAACATGATGATTTTAACCAAAGTTACGGAAGCGTACCGGAATCCATTGTTCGCAATCGATCCTCGGAGATGATCTTCAATCTGCAGAATTCCTTAGGTTTCGAAGAGTTTTTGTCGATGGGAAACAAAACAAAGCATCGTCTGCAAACTGGGACCATAATCTCCTATTTATATAATCCAAAGGTTGATTTTTTCTAATTTGGCCCCTCAACAAATTAGAATTAGCACATGGTATCCACAATATTTTATTCATAACAATTAAGCCCTTAAGTCAAATTATATAATTCCAAAATTTAGATCATAATATTTTTGACTTATTTAATTGATGACATACAATATTTATAATTACAATATGGCCATAAAATTCTAAGATACATTGCTACTGAATCATTTCTCGTTGACACAGACGAGATATGCATCAAGTTGAAAACATGTAATATTTTTATTATTTAAAATTTTTCTCTAAAATTCTAATTAAGTTGATTATTTAATTTCAATGGATTTACTTGTATAAGTAAAAAAAGTTACGTGGAAGAGGATTATCATATAAAATTTATATGAATTTGTCTCAACATGCATTGAATAAAAAATGAACAAAATGGTTTTGAATATACTCTTATTATAATATAAAATAATCAAGTGACAGAGGATCAAATGAATAAAAAACATTTTATTGTATCTCAGGATACTTTAACACACGTTGAAATATCTCGAGTATCCATACTAAAATTTAATTCAATCTACTCTTTGATTGCTACACTTATTTTTTTAAGTAAATAAACTAAGTGAAAGTGAAAGGGTATTGATTTAAATTTACCTCAATATACTTCGATGCATGTTGCCTATATTGGTCTTTCAACTTGAATTTCTTTTTCAAGTATGGAGTTCTAAATCAAGTTTTATGGAGGAGTTCAAAATGGTTCAGCGGATAGGTGATTTTGCAAGGGCGCTGGAAACAATTGAGGAAGATTTTCTGCACAATTCTTTTGCTGGTGTGCCAATCTGAAACTGATGTGCCAAATTCTTTTGCAATTTTCTGCACAATGTTTCCCGTAAGTGCTCAGAATTCTGTGATTTCTGCAATTCTGTGTTGCAGAAACAGATTTGAAGTGCTGATTTCTTGAAATGTGTTGTTACTGGGGCATTGGTCTTGTTTGGCTTTTCAACCATACAAAATGAGTGTAGTTCACCAGCCAACCAAGGAATAGGAACCATTGACAACTGAGAGTACATCTGAAATATTCAGTTTCCAAGAAGCTGATAACTTAGTCAACAGCTTCTGAAATTCTCAGAAACTTCAATTTCATTTGCTACAGGAACTTGATTGGTTTTCTATCAATGCAATAGGAATGCACTTCTCAAGAGAAGTAGAAAGGAGTGTCAGCTGCTAAAAAAATGAGATCAGAACAGCAAACTTATCAGAAACTGAATTCTGAAAGCAGAATTCATCCTGCTGCTAAGTCTGCTTAGTTCCTGTTGCCGGAATTGAAAAAAATGTTGAATCTGAGTTTCAGAAATTGCTGAACAGCTGAATCACTTTCATGGCTTTTTCATTCTTTTGCTATTTAGCTTGAATTCAAAGAAAGAAAAAAAAACACAAGAAAAGGGGCTGCTGGATTGTGCAGCAGTGAGGAACCTGAGAGTTATGTATCATTGATAGTTTGTGCCAAGTTTTCTTGAAAATCTTTAGTCAGAAGAAGTTTAAGTGAAGTTCTTGCTCTCTTATTATCATTTGGTGTTTCTTTCTCTCCAATCCTTGTGATTCAAAATCTGAAAATTTTCCAGCAGCTGATTTCTGAAACTAAATCCAGAAAGTTGATATCTGCCACTGCTGAGAAGTTGAGAGGTTCACCATTGACCATATTGGTTGGCGTGCACCGACTTGTTGTCCCCTCACAGGCGTTGGCAAATCCAAAGAATCTATTCATATGCTTTATGCTTTTAAACCGTATCGTCCGTACGAGATTCTCGACGGCTCGCTATCCGCCCATGTGCCTTCTTTCTGATTCCTCGACCAGCCGACTGGTGGAATAGGTCCTCTGAGAGAAGGGGTGGGGCCCCTTTAGAAGGTCTTACCAGCAGGGCGTGACGCCCGACCGGCAAGACGGAGGTTGGCCGGCTGGACAGTCAGGTGACTCAGGGCCCGCTTAGTTCGGTCGGAAGAATGATTGACTCGTCCCTCATCTGACCAACTCGCCTGGCCCTGTCGGCTGCATGGTCGACTGGCAAACTGGCTGACCATTGCCTCTGTGGCCCCTCGCTCGACCCCTCGAAGCTTGGTCAGCCCCACAAAAGAGGCAAACTGGCTGACCATTGCCTCTGTCGGCTTCACCTTTATGTCACCTAAAATTGTTGGCTGACCCTTGCCCTTGCCTTCGGTTCCTTTAGTGTAGTCGACCCTTTTTCTTTCTTATGTTGTCTCCTTGATTTGGCTAGTACCAAATAGAGAGACAATTTATGGCTTGCAAAGTCGTCTTGAAGGCAACTCAGCCTAGACGCTAATAGAGACAAGTCTTGTGACACTTAGTAGTTGACGTCTTTTTCTTTAAATGATAAAAAAGGTATTACTCGAAAACTTATTTCAATCTATGATTATGTCTTCCACATACATGGTCTTGTCATTTGAGAAGCATAAATTTTTTTAAAGAAATTAGGTTCATTTCCACGGTTTATTTTATAGAAAACATAGATTTTACATTTTGAAAAATCTCAACACAAACTTAGTACTATATTAAAACTTACGCTCGATGTGGTGCTCAACACCAATATAACGATCTTCTTCTTAGGGCCTCTCCAATAGTGAAACCTCTAAAAGAGACTTTTTATAATTCTCAATGTGCCACATAGATGCCACATCAAAAATATAAAAATTTATTAGGATATTTCCAATAGTTAAACTTCTCAATTAGTTTTTTTTATATTATCCAATAGGTCACATCAATTCATATCACAAATATAAAAACCTACTATTTTCTATATAATTTTCATTTAATATTTTAATTAATTATGATTTTTTAATTTAATTTAATTATAATTTATAATTAATAAATTAATGATTTTTAATTTAATTTAATTTATAATTTCCATTTAATATTTAATTAAGTTATGAATGTTAATTTTAATTATAGTCATTTGTATATTTTAATTTAGAGAATATATTTATTTTTGACGGTAAAAATATAATTTTAATTATTACTAATAATAAAATAATATATTATAATTAAATACTTTATAAAATAATTCATTTTTAATTATTTTAAAAGGGTCATATATAAAATTTATCTTGTCATTAATGATTGGCTTCACTTTCAAGAGAAAAAAATAGTTTGATAAATCAAAACCTCAAACTTTATGTTCATAATGGTTGAAGCTTTTTTTTTTTTCATTTTTTTGTTTCATAAATCTTTTCAAAAATTTTGCATTGAAGATGCCCTTAAGTCAAGCTTTTTAGCAAATGATTGCACTAACAACCACGAGAAGTATGGTCACATACCAATGCCACAACCTTCAGTATCATCTTGTCATGAAGTAAAGGCATAATGTTTACATTTATAGATGCTTCAATTATGCTAGTGCTCCCAACCGAGTGTAGGAGATATTAAACTTCATAAGACAAGCGAGCTTAACAATTCCGTTCTCTACAAGAATATATGAGTCTTATTTTATGCATGTAACAAATCTTGGACGAGAAGAAAAGTTGCTTGAAGAAAGATACACTAGAAATGTGTATATGCTTGAAAGATTGGTTAAATAAAAGGAAGACTTACGAAAGGTAGGATCTCAACATCGCGCTGGGAGTGTCCCAACAGCATACTCATATTTCGACATAATCAATCTAAGTGATATAACAAGACCAAGCCAAGAATCAATCCTCTCTGCCTCATCGACACCTAAGGTAAAACTATGTTGATTCTAATCCTTCCTAGGTTCAAATCATAAACTTTGTTTTTTTTTTAAAACTTAAATCTTGTGATGTATTATTCATAAGTGCATGAGATATACTGTTAAATTGTTTATATTACTTGAAAGTGAGGATAACATATTTAAAATTTTAATGATCTAAAATATTGAAATTTTAATTAACAAAATTTTAGAGTTTTTTCTTGTTGCGCATCATGAGTCTAAGTTGGTCGCGAGTTCATCTGACTCACACGTATTCTATCTTTTATTAAACTAAGTGAATAATCCTGCGCTTTGTCTTTCACACTGATTCCTAGGGATGGCCCATAGCATTATTATCCATCCGCCGAAGTAAAGTGAGCATTAATTGTCAAGAATGGCAAGAAAGAAAACCTATGAGCAGGCCAGACTCATTGCCAACTTCTGTCTGGCTCACATTTGCGGGCAAGCTCACGACCAGATGTCCAATGCGAGCTCGCCATTAGGCGAGAAATGGGCTTACGAGTAGATCGTGGGCTCTGCCGGTGGGTTCACACGCAGCCAGTGAGCTCGTGGCTAGCTGGGAAGGGTGTGTTTTGGAGTTGGGTGAAGTTGAGATTCTATGAGAGGATGGTAAAAGATGATTTGTTGATTTCAACATTTTAGTCAATCCGTATAGATGAATACGAAAAAGATAATTAATGAAGATTATTAATTTAGATATTTTAATTATCGTATATGAAAAATGACTACACTGACTTTGATTTTACAAGATGGACAAAGAAAACAGTGTTGCAGTCACGTTTTTGTTTTTGTTTTTGTTTTTGTTTTTTGTTTTTTTTGATGGATGGCTGATAGTCAACTGCGGATGGATTGCGAATCCAACTGCGATCCTTCCGGTAATTCTCCTGTAGTAAACGATGGATAACACATCTCGAGTCCCGTGGAATTTGTCCTCCCCATAGTAAACTAAACTTCAAGAGCCAACGAGAACGGAACGGAACGGAACGGAACGGAGATTTATATAAAAGGTCGTTTTGTTATTCATCGATCCATTCGATCCTAAGAAGTATGGCTCGAGGAAGCTCCCAATCGCAAACGTCGTCGGCGGCGGGGGGTGCGGCGCGGCCAGCCACGGTGGGTCCTCGGGGAACGCCGGCAGCGGCAGCCGGGATGAGGAGGCGGAGGCTCGGTGGTGGAGGGGGCAGCTCGGCAGGGGGATTCGGAGGCGGAGGCGGCGGAGGGAGTAACATGCTACGTTTCTACACCGACGAAGCCCCCGGGCTCAAGATGTCGCCCACCGTCGTCCTGGTGATGAGCCTCTGCTTCATCGGATTCGTCACCGCCCTCCACGTCTTCGGCAAACTCTACCGCTACCGATCCGCCGGTGCTTCTTGAACCAACACCGCCAGATCTGGATAAGAAAGCTGGAAAATATTGAGTAATCCTTGAGGTCTAGTCTTGAATTTGCTGGAATCGTTGTTTCGTTTTTCCTCTGTTTGGGTGATCGATCTACTCTTGTATCTGCTTTAGGGTTTGAAGGAAAAGTGCTTGCGCAAATTTGCCTCAAACATATTTGACTTTACTTGTTTGTTCTTTGATGTATGATTTATTTTGGTGGTTGAGATGTCTGTTTACTCCTCTAGTTAGCTTTTTATGCATTGCAATTATTATACAGAAGCAAGATGAATCAAACGTTGAATCTACTCATTTGAATTCGTTTGTGCTTCAAATTATTAGATGAAAAATATGGAAGACTAGGTCAATTCTTTTGTGCCGATTTTAGCTCACCGCTCAAACAAGCTGAGTTTTATGTATGAATCAACCATATTAGGGTTCCAAGAACTTTCCTCTCTCTCTCTCTCTCTCTCTCTCAATTTGAAGTCCTCCGGGTTATAGTGTAGTGGAAGGGTTATTAATTTTCATCTCAGATATTCGTGGTTTGATCTCCAGCTATAACGTATTTTATAAGAATTTTTTTTCTCTAAATAGGGCGCGAATCCTAGGACGTTGTATTTCTGAAACGTCCACCGTGAATACTTTCCGATTTACTCTGACAGTTGATGGAAAACTTCTATAAGGCGATCGCTCGAGATTGAAAAATATTCGTTAATCATTTTTTTTTCTATGAATTTGAAACTTTTGATTAGAAAACCAGACATATAATTTGAACGAGAATAATGGTTATTTTAAGGATATACTTTATAGTTCCTACATGCAAAGATGTTAGGATAGCAAATCTAAGAATGTAGGGATAAATTTATTAAGTAATATAAAAGATAAATTAAAATAAAAGATTAATATTCAAGAGCAATTGAATGAAAACCAGCAAGTCTCATTTTATGAAGCAAGCTGGAAAATAGCGTGCTAAACTTGGAGTTCTCATTTCCACTTAATATGTGGGAATTGTTATTTTATTTTCCGTCTACTTGGCCAATCGATCTAGTATTCTGTTTACTGTCTTATATCTTGTCATAAAATAGTTAGGGTTTGATACTTTATGCTTTGATGAATGATTGATTTTGTTGGTTTAGATGGCTGCTTTTATATAGTTTCACTCCTCTGGTTACCTCTTTATTCATTGCACAATTATTATACACAAGTCACATAAATGTGGAAGTTCTTTTTTGGTATTTTTGTGCTTCGAATCATTTAGATGAGAAAAACATAAGGAAGACTATAGGACCACTATGTGCTGATTATTGGGCAATCTAAGATTTTAACTCAGTACTGAGAACAAGCTGAATGTGTTACGTATGGATCATTGACGTCAGTGCTCCAAGAACTTGCTGTTGTCTTTTGGAAGAGTTTGAAACTGCAGATCATATTTGATAGGGATGAACATCCTGTTAGCAGGAGTTCTAAGTCAATTATAAATAATTGACTAGGGATTTTTTTTATCATATTCTATCATTAATAAAGACAATTTTAGTTATTATACTTACTTATACTTGTGTCAAATAACTAAGTATAATAATATCCTTAGGTAGTAGGTTCTTGTCTACATCATATCGATTTGTTGAATTGATAGTGAGATGATGTAGAGAATACTACACTAAACTATTCCTAGTCAAGCATTAATATTCAAGGACAATATTAATGCATGGAAACTAGCATGTAGATCAATTGATGACTGGAGCTCACAAGTCATGGATATGTGATATCAAGTTGACACATGAGTATACATTAGAGAATGTGTACTGAATTGACCCGCCATGAGAAAGTTTCATAGATTGTCATATGAGTGTCATAAACTTTCTCATGTAACTATTAGTATGAATAGTCCTTAGACCTGAAGTCACTACGGTTCCCTACATAAGGAGTTATGTATTTTGGTATCGTCAAACGTCACCCGTAACAGGGTGGACTATAAATGCGATCACTGGGTATGTAATGAATTATGCGAAGGGATGTGAGTGATGTAGATGAGATCTGTCCCTCCCATATGACGGGAGTGATATCTGTGGGCCCCTTGATCGAGTAGGACTATTAAACCGCATGACCATGCTCAAATGAGTCAATATGAGATATTAAGCTCATTTGTTTGAGTGAGTCTACTCGGGGATCAAGAAACACAAAGATTGATTGAGGATGACACGGTCTATGCCTCATTGGTCAATCTAGATATTAAGGATAGAAGGACAATGTCATATATTGTCATAGTCACGGAGGTTAAGTTGGATCTCGACTTTTCTTGTTACTTGGGTAGCAATGATGCATTGCTAGATGTCACTCATTGCTTATGTGTCTAAAGCGGTTTAGACACATTGCCAACGTCACGAGAACCTATTGGGTCACACACTAAGGACATGATGCTTCAGGAGATTTGATCGGGAGCCCGAGTTGGGAACTCGGGAGCTCGGGTCAGGGGCTCGGGAAATCTGATCGGGAGCTCGGGTTGGGAACTCGGGAGCTCGAGTTAGGAACTCAGGAGACCCGGTCGAGAGCTCGAGTCAGGAGCTCGGGAGACCCGGTTGGGAGCTAGAGTCGGGTGCTCGAGAGACTTGGTTGGCAGACTTGGCCGGGAGTTCGGGGACTTGGTTGGCAGACTTGGTCGGGAGCTCGGGGACTTTATCGGGAGACTTGGTCGGGAGCTCGAAAGGCCTGGTCGGAATTACGGGAGAAGTTAATTCATTAAAGTGTTTAATTAAGGTAAGAGAAAAGTCTCTCTTCATTGAAGGAAGAGAAGATGAAGAGTCACATGGAAAGATGTGCTCTTTATTGACTTTAATGGAGGGAAGCCAAAGAGACACAAATGACAAACCTCTTCATATTCATGGGATGAGTATACAAGAGGGCCTTGTGACTTTGGATGACGGGGCTTTCCCTTCCTCTCATCTTCCTCTTCTCCCTCTTAGGCCAAAACCCTTTTGGGTTCTTGGTGGTCTTGTGAACTACCTCAAGTTGCTAGCACAACTAAGGTAGTTCTTCCCGAAGTTGAGAGATCGTGTCTGTGTGTATACGCATAGAGGCACAGACGCATGAACGTACAAGAGATCCGGCGGCACTTGGACGAGCGGGATAACGTTAGGGCACGCTCCAAAGGTATACACTGTAGATAGATCTATGAGATAGATTAACTTCGTACGAGTTTTCTTTCGCATGGATCGCTCGAGGGATCTTATTTCTGTTGTGTTTTGTGTTTATGTCGTCGGGAGATCCCAACACATCCCGGGATGGGCACATGGCATGGGAAAGCTATATGGCAGGGCCTGCCGGACTAAGGCTCCGAGGTCAGACCGAGACTATCTCGGGAGAATGAATCAGAGCCTCGAGATCGAATCGGCAATCAGGCTCCCGAGACAATCTCGGGAGAATGGAAGAAAGCCCTCGAGGTCAGACTGGGAATCGGGCTCCTGGGACTATTTCAGGAAAGTGAATGAAGTTCCTGAGGTCGACTCGGGAGACAAGACTCCGAAACTGACTCGGGAGAGTGGAGTACAAAGATCGACATAGGAGTCAGAAAACCCGACTTTAAGTAGTCGTTCCTCTTTTCAGAATAGAAAAATCATCGGATAATTAGTGCCCGCGACACATGGCAATTAAGGTCTTAATGATCGCAGTGGCCGCTACCCAAGAGCAATATCTATCAAGTAATCGATGATTAAGAGACGTGGAGGAGAACGTGGAGTCACGTGTGACCAAGACCTCGGATATATAAGATGCCTCGGCATCCAGCTAAGGGGGTAAGCTTTCCGAAAATATAGAAAACTTTGATTCCTCGTTGTCCTCAGAAAAGAGATAAGATTCCTAACTTAAGCGTCGGAGTGGGCTCCACCCGAAAATCTTCGAGTGTGTTCCCTTTAACGCTCGTGTTAATCTCGCAGGATGTGAGCATCTTCTCCCCATCACCGTTTTCGTGGGCTGCGCTTTGGCAACTCATCGTCCTCGTCGCTCGCTTCCGGAATAAGTTTGGCGTCGTATGTGGAAAACAATCAAAGCACCAGAAGGAGCACTGTAAAGGCATATCAAGAGGGACAACCTATCATTCTGACGAGGGAGGAGTTGGATCGTTTAGTCGCCAACGCCGTCAAAGGAGCGTTAGAGCAACATCAGATCGAGCATGCCGCCTCACGACGAGCGGCTTCGGTGCCGGGATAGGATGTATACTAAAAGCTTTGCTTTTGGTTAGAATATATTTACATTTTAAAGAGAATCATAAAATCACATGGTGCATATTTATATTAGTATGTGCACCAAATATCTCATACTTGACATTGTAGATAACATGGTGCGTGGTGTCGCACAGAAGATCATGTTATCAAGTTCCTTGCAGAAGTATAAGAAAGAGGCTCACAACCAAGATGGAGTTGGGCAAATCATCGGGATGGTTGTAATGTAATTAAGTGTGGTTTGTCTTAAGCATAGAATTTCACTAGTGCACTTTGTGTGCATTGAGTAAAACCAAAAGAGAGGTCATCCAATTTTGTACTGACTCCATAAATTGGATTAGACCTCGGATATATATTTTGGAGTATGATCTCTTAATTCCGAAATAATAACAGGCACGTATAATTAATTATTGTTTCTTTGACTTATCAATGGGCGAGATTTATTCTGTTAAATCGATAGGTCCAGTAAATTGAAAAATAATATTAATTATATGGTGTGCCGTTGATTATTGACGGAATCCGTGTCCTGGTGAGTCGGGATGATGATGCCCCCTAGATGAGCTCAAAAGGATCGTCATGTGAAATCTTACAAGTGGACTATGGTCCGACATTATGAAAAGGTTGAGTGGTACTAATCAAGGATCAAGAAGATAATTAATTTAATTATCAATAAATTAAATTAATTATCGGGCATTCGATATCTTAAACATGGGGAGATGGACGACTCATAATAGGTGAGCCCATATGAAAATATGGGGGTTGGTGAGGAAGTTCAATGAAATCCTTTAGTGGAATGGATCTTCATTAATGGATCGGGTTTGGATCCATTAACGGGCCAAGAACCAACTCCTCCTCATGGTCCCTTTAACGCTCGTGTTAATCTTGCAAGACGTGAGCATCTTCTCCCCATTACCGTCTTCGTGGGCTGCGCTTTGGTGACTCGTTGTCCTCGTCGCTCACTTCCGGAACAAGTTTGGCGTCGTCTGTGGAAAACAATCAAAGCACCAGAAGGAGCACTGTAATGGCAGATCCAGAGGGACAACCTATCATTCTAACGATGGAGGAGTTGGATCGTTTAGTCACCAATGTCGTCAAAGGAGCGCTGGAGCAACATTAGTCGAGCAAGCCGCCTCACGACGAACGACTTTGGTGCAGGGTGAAATCCCAAGAATGTCTGCCTCGCATCACCGGAACCGAAGATCCGTCTCGCCATCGACGAGACCGACAATGACAGCTCCGCCACCCCGGCGAGATTCCTTAGGAGACATGGAAAGGGCACGCTCCGTCGCTTCCAGTGTTCTACGGCAGGAGGAAGGACTGGGAAGATCGAGGCCTCCAGAGTCCTTATGAAATCTCTGCCTACCCCTTTTTCTCCAGACATCATATCGGATCCCATGCCCAAGCAATTTCGTAGTCCAAGAATTGCTGACTATGATGGGAAGACGGATCCGGAGGACCACATCTGCAAATTCAAGAACGCGGCTCTCTTACACCAATACACAGATGGTGTGAAGTGTCGGGTGTTCTTGAACACCCTGTCAAGGCCGCGCAGAGATGGTTCCAGAGGCTGCCCCAAAACTCGATAAACTCTTTCCTGGAGTTTATAACTGTCTTCTTACACCACTTTGCCAGCAGCCAGGGATACTAGAAGATGACGTTGAACCTGTTCGCTCTCAAATAGAAGACCAAAAAATCGCTTAAGGACTATATCCAACGGTTCAATCGGGTGGCTCAAGATGTGCCAACCGCTACTTCGGAGATCCTCATCAGTACCTTCATGCAAGGACTCTCCGAAGGCGATTTCTTTCAGTCGCTGGTGATGAAGCCACCTACTAGCTTCGATGACTTATTGGGGCGCTTCGTCAAGCATGGCAATGTCGAAGAGGTGCAGTATGCCCGCCGCAAAGATCCGGCGGGAGTCCCTATCCAGATCTCGGTATGATGCGATAGAAGTGAACCCCCTGCACCATCCTAGGCAAAAGATCCTCGCTCTGGGAAGGATCACTGGGTCGGTAAGAAGAGGTTGGTGGAGACGGTCGACACTGCGAAACTCGAACCACCGAAGAAGTACTGCGACTTTCATGGCAATACGACGCACTCTACAGAGGAGTGCTACACCTTGAAGAAGAGGATGTCTAAGGATACAGATGCCAAGCCTCGCAAGCGGTGGAATAAAGCGGGATATCGATGGCGATTCCCTCGGCGAAGCCCTTCCACTCATCAACAACAATGGGGGGAAGACAGATCCAAACGTCGATCTCGGTCACGTTCGAGGGGAAGGAGTCAGGAGATAGTGCCCTGGCGAGATTCCTTGGGAGACATGGAAAGGGTACACTCTGTCGCTTCCAGTGTTCTACGGCAGGAGGAAGGACCGGGGAAGATCGAGGCCTCCAGAGTCCTCATGAAATCTCTGCCTACACCTTTTTCTCCGGACATAATAGCGGATCCCTTGCCCAAGCAATTTCGTGTTGGGACTGGGTGCATGCCGACGCGGGCACGTATTGTAATTGTTACATAATTACATGCAGTGGAAACAAAAGCATGAATAATTTCCTAAATTATTCTAACACATATCCTAAGGATGCAATGTGTTCACATAATCGTAATATAAAATTTTTGCAGAAAAAGAAAATTACTCTACGAATTACCTTGCGTAACTTGGAAGAAGGGACGAGATCCAACCGTTAGCGTCCCTTGAAAGCTCCGCCTCTATTCGTATCCACGCCGAGTATCGTCGGGATGACTTCGCTAAGCCACGAGTTTTGTGTTCACGAGAACTACTAGATTCTCCGTGAATACGACGAAAACCGAGAGAGTAATCAAATCGAAAGACTCACCACCAAGGTTGGCCGAAGAGGAAGATCGTCGCAAGGAAGAACTTCGTCGCCTTGATGCTTCTCCTTGTGCTCACGGCAAGAAGAAAGAAGGAAGGCCTATGACCGGCCAAGAGAGAGGGAGAGAAGAAGAGGAGAGAGCCCAAGCAATTCTTGGATGGATCATCTTCCATGGCACCCCTTGGGTCCTTTATATAGGGAGAGGTTTCTTAATTCCCAAGCAAACCTCTCCTTGATTATGGAATAATTTCTCAATCAATCCATAATCAAGGCTCTCATGATCAAGCTTCTTCTTCTTGATTATGGAATAATTTCTTAATCAATCCATAATCAAGGCTCTCTTTCTTTTGGCATGATTATATAAAATTTATAAAACAAACCAACCATTGGTTCATTATATAAAAATTTATAAAACAAACCAACCATTGGTTAATTATATAAATTTTATTAAACAAACCAACTCATGGTTCATTATATAAAAATTTATATAACCTTTTATAAAATAAACCAACCTTTGGTCTATTTTATAAAACAAACCAAAATAGCCTTATCCTCTTATGGTGGTGGCCGGCCATGACAAGAAGAGAGGAGGCCCCCTTCCTTGGCCGACCCATCTAACCCCAATTGGATCAAATCCCTTAATGAATTAAACTTATTTAATTCACCCATTAAGTCTTTAAAAGACTTAGCCATTCTATGCTTCCGATGCGTCTGAAATAAATTCAGTTTTGACTATTGTTTGGACTTACCAAAAATAGTCTATCTCGATTGGAGAATCCAATTCTTAACTCGTTTTAAATCCTTTGAATTACTCGTTATGCGTGTGACCAAATAGGCTTTCAATTTATGTTGGCCGTCCATAATTAACTAATTAATTATAGAACGATCATGAGTGACACCTAGTAGTACATCATGATCCCTAATTAATTGAAAGACGGTTGACCTCAGAAATGATTCTGAAACCCTTCAGCAGCTATAATGAATCGTGCCCCATTCCCTTCACCATCTTATACCCTCTTGGTTCAGGACATGGTCTATGTGTGTCAGTCCCCACTAGGCTGACTACGTCACACCTAGCCCAAGTAACGTTTCCTCGTCCTATGGATTCTAATTACTCTCATGTATTTAAGAGATTCATACTCTGAACATGTCATGCTCTGGCCAGAGGCTTCGAGTAATAATCCGACGATAGGCTTTGGGTATACATCTCCTCGCAAGGAGTGGTGAATCCTTTGTAGGCTGTTCAAACATCTTCGGGCACTTCGGCTTATACCCAATCATCCTGGGTTCACACCTCCTTGGAGATGCTTGCTTAAGATGTCAAAGTATAAGTCTCCATGACCAAGATGACTTGAACACCGCAAGTCAAAGGAACATCGTACTTAAGCTGCAGTAAGAACTTTCATTGACATGTCTATATGTAGATTCCCATATGAAGTTTTACAACTAGTCACTCCAATGAACTAGTTCCCTTAACTAGCATTTATGTTTATCTCCGGACATCCCAATGCCACCAGCCAGTGAGAATCAGCTGATTAGAGAATAACCCATGCTAGTCTCAACAGAATTGATAGTGTCCGTATTTATCAATTCATCGACTAGGGACAATTTCAATACTTCACAATTGCACATGTAGAGATAATCACTAGTTGTGAATTCATCACAAATTCTCTCATGCTGTGAATTGTATTGCGGACATTCAGTAAATAAGCTTAAGATCATAATCAAATAATCATGTATACTCAAATAGTGAATATTCATTTATTAAAATAAATGATTACAATCATAAGGCAATTGCCTTAGGACACTTCTCTCATATCACTAACATTTCGTAGTCCAAGAATTACTGACTATGAAGGAAGACGGATCGGAGGACCACATCTATAAATTCGAGAACGATGCTCTCTTACACCAATACACAGATGGTGTGAAGTGCCGGGTGTTCTTGAACACCCTGTCAGGGGCCGCCCAGAAATGGTTCCAGAGGCTGCTCCAAAACTTGATAAACTCTTTCCTGGAGTTTATAACTGACTTCTTACAGCACTTCGCCAGCAGTCGAGGATACTAGAAGACGACATTGAACCTGTTCGCTCTCAAACAAAAGACCAAAAAATCGCTCAAGGACTATATCCAACGGTTCAATCGAGTGGCTCAAGATGTGCCAACCGCTACTTCGGAGATCCTCATCAGTACCTTCATGTAAGGACTCTCCGAAGGTGATTTCTTTCGGTCGCTGGTGAAGAATGTTGGATCGAGAACACCGATAGAGGGGGGGGGTGAATATCGGTATATGTTTTTCTTCGAAAAATTAAGAGCAAGTGCAGCGGAAATTAAAAATCACAACACACACAGACACAGTAGATTTTACTTGGTTCGGAGCCTGTGTCGACTCCTACTCCAAGGCCCACTGTCGTTGACCGTTTTCGTTGGGCAATACTATATAGGCGCAATAAAAGTTTACAAATATTGATTTGCAAAATACAGTATCGTAAATTTAACAAAAAGGAAGCTCTTCTTTTTACCGACGTTCGATGAGGGTTGACTTTTTCGGAGCAGCGGGACGTCGTCGGCTCGAGTTGGGAGGTTTCCGGAGCAAGGCGTGAGAGCGCAAGAGCGTAGAAGCGTTGTGTCGAAGTGATTGATGAAGCTTGGGGTCGAGGGGTGCTATTTATAGCACCTAGGGCGCCCTGGACGTCGGGGGCGCCCTGCCACGTGTCAGCCGATCCACACTTCGCTCGGTCAAGCTTTATCCCACCTGAATAGGGATGAGGTTTGACCTCTGGGGCGCCCTGGTCGCTGAGGGCGCCTTGGTTGACGCGGTCTTCTCGGCTGGATAGAGTTGATCGGCCTCGCTGGCATAGGCGCGGAGTGCCTTGGCTCCTGAGGGCGCCCTGGGCGCTGAGGGCGCCCTGGCTGCTGAGGGCGCCTTCGGCCAGTGCTTAGCCGAACTCCTTTTTGCTTTACCTGTTTCTTGTTCACCTTGGAGGCGCCCTAGACACTCAGGGCGCCCTACTCAGCTGCTGCCTCACTCCTTTGAGGCTCTCTGAGCTGCAGACACACGTTCCTTTGGTCCTGCATCCAGGGTCCGAAAACAAAATAAAGCATTAATTTGTTAGTTTATACAGCCTTAGCTGTCTTGGTTCTGACTTTGGTCTCCAAAATGGAGCCCTAGGTCGAACCGACGCTTACTGTTCCCTCGACGGGGAACGCGTCCTCACCTACTCCTCTCGGGAGAATTTACCTGATGCCAACCGCTCCTTTGGTTGGACTTTTGCCTGACGGTCCTTTGTCAGGTCTTGGATACTGGCAGTCCTTCGCCAGTTGCCTAGCAGTCCTTTGCTAGGGCTTGGATGCTGGCTGTCCTTCGCTAGTTACCTAGCAGTCCTTTGCTAGGGCTTGGATGCTGGCTGTCCTTCGCCAGTTGCCTAGCAGTCCTTCGCTAGGACTTTGCTACTGGCAGTCCTTCGCCAGTTGCCTAGCAGTCCTTCGCTAGGACTTTATCTCTGCACACTAGAGTAACTTGTTAGAAACACAAGTAAGACTTAACTTTTGACCTATGTTGCCATTATCAAAACACAGGTTTGACTTGGGTGCATTCTGCACCAACAATCTCCCCCTTTTTGATTTATGGCAATCCTAGTTTAAAAAGTTAAGTTTTAGCAAAACATGAAAAAGTTTTAACTTTGTTCCCTCCCCCTGGAAGGAATCTCCCCCTAGATTTTTCAAAAATTCGTGGGGTTAATAAACTTGTACTTTGAAAACTTAAGTTTTAGGTACTTAGGAATCTTAAGTTAAAAAGTGTATTGGAAGATTTTTGAAACATGATTTTTGAGTACTTAAAAAATTTAAGGCTTTAAGTTTCAAGGTACTCAAAGGTTTTGAAAGTGTTAGCTTAAGAAAAATTTAACTACTTTTGAAAACTTAATACAGTACTTTTGGAAAACTTAAGTACTTAATAACATTGTACTTAACCAGTTTTGAGAATCTTATTTTATGAAATTTCGAATGGCTTGAGTACTTAGCAAAATTTTGAAAGCTTGAGTAAAAATGCTTAATCACTTTAGCAAAATTTTGAAAGCTTAAGTAAAAATTTTGAAATGCTTAACTACTTAGCAAAATTTTGAAAGCTTAAGTAAAAATTTTGAAATGCTTAAATACTTAGCAAAATTTTGAAAGCTTAAGTAAAAATTTTGAAATGCTTAAATACTTAGCAAAATTTTGAAAGCTTAAGTAAAAATTTTGAAATGCTTAAATACTTAGCAAAATTTTGAATGCTTAAGTAAAAATTTTGAAATGCTTAAATACTTTTTGAATAAAGGATAGAGTTAAGAAAATTAATGGAAAATTAAAATTAAATTAATTAAAATTAATTTTACTCTCTCCTTTCCTATCTCTCCCCCTTTGTCATATATCAAAACAAATAAATATAGCAGAAATAATGGAAATGAGTAAGATTTTGCTGTACTGAACCAAATCATAATCAGACTTAAACCACAATCATTCAATTTTCTCTATAGGGACCTGTCTAACCCACTTAGCTACTTACTAACTGTTATAAACAGTAGTTTTTGCTAGGATTAGTCAAATTAAGTGTTTCTGTTCAAGTTAGATTTTCTAAACTTAACACTTAACTTGATTGCTGTATAAGTTGTATTTAGTGCCCTAATTACTGCAGATGCACTGACTTAAAGCATCTTGAATTAAGGCAAAGACCTAAGCATCTCAACCCTTTCTAGGTTATCACTCAAAAGTACCCTAAGGTGCTTGTGAGATGCTGGCTTCTAAGTCTATAGGTGCATGCAGTTCTAGG
>JAGFNQ010000200.1:226587-265709 GCA_024364735.1 Boesenbergia rotunda
CGTTGAGCATAGCCCTAGCGGCTTCTTGTAATGTTCTATTCCTTCGCTCAACTATCCCATTTTGTTGGGGGGTTCTAGGACATGAAAATTCATGTAGGTACCCATTTACCTTACAGAATTCCTCGAATCGTTGATTTTCAAACTCTCCCCCGTGATCACTCCTAAGTCTTTTAATTTTAGTGTCGTTTTGATTTTCAATTAGTTTACAGAATTCATTGAATAGGTTTAGGGTTTCATCTTTGGTTTTTAGGAACCTAACCCAGGTAAACCTAGAGTAATCATCGACTATTACTAAGCAGTATCAGTTTCCGCTTAGTGACTTGGCTCCATGTGAATCAAATAGGTCAAGGTGCAGGAGCTCAAGTGTGGTTTGAGTTAGATCAGATTGAATTAATTTGTGATTGGATTTGGTTTGTTTACCTTGATTACAAGATTCACATATTAGGTTTTCATTATTTTTAATTTTGGGAATACCTTTGATTAAGCCAAGTTGGGTAATTTTTGAGATAGTTCTCAAATTGGTATGACCTAATCTCCTATGCCAGAGGCTTGATTGTTCTAAGTGTGTTAACATACATTTGGGTACAAGGGGAAGGTTTATAGTGTATACGTTGTTTTTCCTAGTGCCCTTAAGTATGATTTCTGAGTCTTGTTCATTTCTAATCAGGCAGTTAGAATTGTTGAAAGTAACTATATAACCAGAATCACATAACTGACTTATGCTAAGCAGGTTAAAATTAAAATTTTCAACTAATAGAACTTTCTTAATAATGAAATCAGATTTAAGCTCAATATTACCTGACCCAATTACCTTGAGTGTAGCATTATTGCCAAATGCCACTGAGCCTAGGTTTTTGAGTTTGAGCTTGGTGAACTTCAATTTATCTCCAGTCATGTGTCTGGAGCAACCGCTATCCAACATCCATTGGTCCAAATCTTTATGTTCCTACGCATAAAGAATTTTCTTGATTTGGATCCAATTAGAATCAGGAATAGCTTAAATTGAGTTTCACTGCCTAGTCTGTCTCACCCAAATCTAGGGTTTTCAATCACGTTAGCCTTATGGTTTTCGTGAGACAGGTTTTGATAGTTAAGTTTATTTTGAAAATTTTGATTAATTTTGAAAACAATTAAATTAATTTTGAAATTTTCGAAAAGATGTTTAAATTTACACTTAACTGAAATTTTGTGTTAGATTCGAATTTGACAAAAATTAATTTGAATTTGAATTTCAAAAATTGACTTCCAGGTCTTGGCGAGGCACTAGGCCTTCTTTGGCCGAAGCCTTATGGGATCATCCACCCTTTCCTTGACAAAGTCTTTTAATGAAATTTCATTTTCAAAATTAATCTTTGAAAAATTTCTGGTCTAACTAGTTTGGATTTTGGATCGGTAGCTTCGGCTGGTTTCACCAGTCTAAAGAGACCAAGTAAACTTGATCTTATTAGAATTGGTTTCCCCAACGTACTATCATCTCACCTCCACCCAATACTATGTTTTCAAGTTTCAGTTATGTTTGTTTGGTCCTTAAACTAGCCTAAGTCTAAGCATGGTAAATTGAAGAAATTAAATAAACAGGCAAACAATCATATTGCAAAAAAAATTTATCTAATAATGAATATAGTTTTCAGTTTGGCTCCCCCTGGACTAAAGCCACGGTGATGGTTAGGCAAGATGTGAATCTTGTCCTTGGGGATCCAATACTGATTTGATCCAGTCGGTTTGTTCAGGCATAGTTTAGGTACCCATGCCTGAATTTTGCCTCTGGACTGATTCAGTACAGCAAAGTAAGATCTTTGCCGAGATTTGGTTCTATAGCCCAATCCGGATCGATTTAGAACTGATTTCTGTTTTCCAAGGATCATGTCAAGACCCTTGGAACCAGATGTAAACCGTTCTAATGCTGATCTAAGATCCTTAATCTGAGTTTTCAGGGAGGAGTTTTCCTTTTCAAGTTTTTCAACTTGAGTAGGAGTTCCTTCCTGAACCTTCTCGGTTAAGGGTTTAGAATCAGCTCCCTCTTTCAGGAGTTTTACTTCCTGTCGGAGGGATTCGACTCGGAGTTTGGCTTTGGCCAAATCTCGAGAAAGAAAAGAAATTAATTCACTTAATTGCAATCTATTAAAACCAGTTACCTTAATTTCTCCGTCTTCTGTGAAGGTCAGCTCGCCGTCTTCTTGTTCTGTTTCTGATTCGGTTTCGACGTTTTCTGAGGCGGTCAGGGCTAGTAGGTTGGACTGGGGTGCCTCTTCTTCTTCTTCTGAGGAAGACTCGTCCCATGTTGCTTGGAGTGCCTTCTTCCGTCTTGTTTTCTTGGACTCCTTTAGATTTGGACATTCTGACTTGTAGTGACCCTTTTTCTTGCATTCATAGCAGGTCACATTGGGCTTGTTCGCGGGTTCAGTTGGTTCGTCCTTTCTTCGGCCGGTTTTCCGTTTGTTGGTTCGGTTCTTCAGCTCCTTGTAGTAGCTTCGAGCGATCCGGACCAGCTTAGTTTGATCTCCATCTTCTTCTGAGTCTGAGTCAGAGTTAGACTCAGTTCCGGGTTCAGGCTTCTTCTTCGTAGTCCTTCCTGTTTTACCTGCAACGAAAGCAATACTTTTCTCGACCATATTGGTGTTAGTTTGTTCGTGCAGTTCTAGTTCGGAAAACAATTCATCTAATTTTATTTTAGAAGATCTCTAGAGACCTTGTACGCATCTACCATAGATGCCCACAAGGTACTTCTAGGGAAAGCGTTTAGGGCATACCTTATTAGGTCACGGTTTTCAACCTTGTGACCTATTGTGTGAAGACCGTTCATTACCTCTTGGATTCGTGCGTGGAGCTGGGCTGCTGTTTCATTGTCCGCCATCTTGATAGTGTATAATTTGTTCAGGAGCAGATCCCTCTTGCTGATCCTGGTGTCTGAAGTCCCTTCGTGCAGCTCGATCAGTTTTGTCCATAGCTCCTTTGCACTGTTAAAGGGGCCCACGCGGTTCAGCTCTTCCTTTGTCAACCCGCATTGTAGGGTTTGTGTTGCTTTTGCGTCGGCTTCTATCTTTCGCTTTAGGGTGTTGTCCCACTCCGAGTAGTTTTGAGGTAGTCCTTCGGCGTTTTTGGGGATCTCCAGACCGGACTGGATGATGATCCACATGTCCACCTGAGTTTTCAGGTGGACCTCCATACGACTTTTCCAGTAAGAAAAGTCTTCTCCACTGAAAAGTGGAGGTCTGGCGGTGCTGAATCCCTCTTGCATAGCCATTTAAGCTGAAAAAGAAAACTACTAGAAAAATATCCCAAGACTTGGTCTTGGATTAGTAGTGCGGGATAAGGGAAATAAAATATCGAGAGGTGTTGCACCAACCTCGATTAACGAAAGAAATTCGAACGAAAAAAAATATTTAAAAATTCGAAATAAAAAAATTTAAGAAAATCCGAAAAGAAATTTTCAAACTGGTGGTTGCACCAAGTTTGAACTTCCCGCTCTGATACCACTTGTTGGATCGAGAACACCGATAGAGGGGGGGTGAATATCGGTATACGTTTTTCTTCGGAAAATTAAGAGCAAGTGCAGCGGAAATTAAAAATCACAACACACACAGACACAGTAGATTTTACTTGGTTCGGAGCCTGTGTCGACTCCTACTCCAAGGCCCACGGTCGTTGACCGTTTTCGTTGGGCAATACTATATAGGCGCAATAAAAGTTTACAAATATTGATTTGCAAAATACAGTATCGTAAACTTAACAAAAAGGAAGCTCTTCTTTTTACCGACGTCCGATGAGGGTTGACTTTTTCGGAGCAGCGGGACGTCGTCGGCTCGAGTTGGGAGGTTTCCGGAGCAAGGCGTGAGAGCGTAGAAGCGTTGTGTCGAAGTGATTGATGAAGCTTGGGGTCGAGGGGTGCTATTTATAGCACCTAGGGCGCCCTGGACGTCGGGGGCGCCCTGCCACGTGTCAGCCGATCCACACTTCGCTCGGTCAAGCTTTATCCCACCTGAATAGGGATGAGGTTTGACCTCTGGGGCGCCTTGGTCGCTGAGGGCGCCTTGGTTGACGCGGTCTTCTCGGCTGGATAGAGTTGATCAGCCTCGCTGGCATAGGCGCGGAGCGCCTTGGCTCCTGAGGGCGCCCTGGGCGCTGAGGGCGCCCTGGGCGCTGAGGGCGCCCTGGCTGCTGAGGGCGCCTTCGGCCAGTGCTTAGCCGAACTCCTTTTTGCTTTACCTGTTTCTTGTTCACCTTGGAGGCGCCCTAGACACTCAGGGCGCCCTACTCAGCTGCTGCCTCACTCCTTTGAGGCTCTCTGAGCTGCAGACACACGTTCCTTTGGTCCTGCATCCAGGGTTAGTCCGAAAACAAAATAAAGCATTAATTTGTTAGTTTATACAGCCTTAGCTGTCTTGGTTCTGACTTTGGTCTCCAAAATGGAGCCCTAGGTCGAACCGACGCTTACTGTTCCCTCGACGGGGAACGCGTCCTCACCTACTCCTCTCGGGAGAATTTACCTGATGCCAACCGCTCCTTTGGTTGGACTTTTGCCTGACGGTCCTTTGTCAGGTCTTGGATACTGGCAGTCCTTCGCCAGTTTCCTAGCAGTCCTTTGCTAGGGCTTGGATGCTGGCTGTCCTTCGCCAGTTACCTAGCAGTCCTTGCTAGGCTTGGATGCTGGCTGTCCTTCGCGCTAGCAGTCCTTCGCTAGGACTTTGCTACTGGCAGTCCTTCGCCAGTTGCCTAGCAGTCCTTCGCTAGGACTTTATCTCTGCACACTAGAGTAACTTGTTAGAAACACAAGTAAGACTTAACTTTTGACCTATGTTGCCATTATCAAACACAGGTTTGACTTGGGTGCATTCTGCACCAACAAAGAAGCCACCAACTAGTTTCGATGACTTATTGGGGTGCTCTGTCAAGCACGCCAATGTCGAAGAGGTGCAGTACACCCGCCGCAAAGATTCGGCAGGTGTCCCTATCCAGATCTCGGTATGATGCGATAAAAGCGAACCCCCTGCACCAGCCTAGGCAAAAGATCCTCACTCTGGGAAGGATTACTGTGCCGGTAAGAAGAGGTTGGTGGAGACGGTCGACACTGCGAAACTCGAACCACCGTAAAGTACTGCGACTTCCACGGCAGTATGACGCACTCTACAGAGGAGTGCTACACCTTGAAGAAGAGGAGGTCTAAAGATACAGACGCCAAGCCTCGCAAGCGGTGGAATGAGGCGGTGTATCGACGACGATCCCCTCGGCGAAGCCCTTCCCCTCATCAACAACAATTGGGGGAAGACAGATCCAGATGTCGATCTCGGTCACGTTCGAGGGGAAAGAGTCGGGAGATAGTGCCCCAGTGAGATTCCTTGGGAGACATAGAAAGGGCACACTCCGTTGCTTCCAGTGTTCTATGGCAGGAGGAAGGACCGGGGAAGATCGAGGCCTCCAGAGTCCTCATGAAATCTCCGCCTACACCTTTTTCTCCGGACATCATAGCGGATCCCATGCCCAAGCAATTTCGTAGTCCAGGAATTGATGACTATGATGGGAAGATGGATCCGGAGGACCACATCTGTAAATTCGAGAACGCGACTCTCATACACCAATACACAGATGGTGTGAAGTGCCGGGTGTTCTTGAACACCTGATGAACCCGAAATACTAGGTTAAGTTGTCACTAAATGTGTGAGTCCATCAGAATTTAGAATATTTGTAAATGCTGGAAACCCTTTTTGCAATCAAAATATGAAAACGTAGTAAAGGGGCCACAGGTCGTATTTTTCCTCGGGACTAGTTGATATTGTGTGATTCGAGCTTGTATTTATGTGTCGTTTGTGAATTTTGGGTTTCAAGTAAAATTGGGTTTTGGGGTTGCAAGCATGAAATGAAATTGCAATGAAAGCACAAAGGAAGAAGGAAACTGAACCAAGCAACTTAAACTAGATATGACAACCAATGAGCTCAACCAATGGAAAACCGAATCAAACAAGGTACTCAACCAATTTTTGGAAAACCAATCTCAATTCAAATGCAAACAGAGGCTAAGCAAATAGATAAATGCAGTTTTCCGAAAAAAAACAAGCTTAACACACTAGATACAATTTTTGGAAGCCAACAAATACGAAGAGATTTCAGAAATGGCCGAATTCAATTCTAGTTAATTTCAATAACCATAGCACACTAAAACTACCTTATAAATTGATACCAATTAGTACCGAGACCTTGCTTGATACAAAGTGCCAAAATTGAACTTAACTTGATACCAAAGAAGAGGAAATCTGAATGTGCCAAAAAAAAAACTTATACTAAGTATCAAAACTGTGATCAACCATTACGAATTGAAACTAATCCCTCTAACTTGGAAGACAAGCTGTTAATGAAGTGCTAGCATGAATTAAGGAGGAATTTCAGAAATAAATGCTTCAAGTCAGATGTGGACACAAAATTTCAGAATTGCATTGAAGAATTCAGATCCTTGATGCCGAAATGAATGGCAGCAGCAATTTGGATGTAAGAATTAAACATGCCGATTGAATTTAGATGCAATAAAACTCCAATGCGAGCTCAACTGATACAACTAGCAGAGATTGATTTAACTAGCAGAAATAGCAAGCTGAGAAGTGCAGAAATTCAGAATCGATCAAATGGTAGAAACAAAACCGAAATTCAGAAATAGTGTGCAGAAATTCAGCTGAACAAACTCAAAATTGAAGCTACAAAATGAAACAAACTTAGATCAACCAAATTAACATACTAAAAGTGAAATAAACTGAAGCATTCAGAAGCTAAAAGGAATTGCAGAGAAGAAAGCTGATACGCAGCTGAAAACAGGGAACGCAAGCTTGAAATCAGAGAAAAAAACTGATACACAACAATTACACTATGAAATAAACTGAAATTAAATTCAATTGATCACTAAACAAGTTCCTAAACTACTTAACTTGAAGTATATAAACCTAATTAAGCAGAAACAATCAAGAAACGAAATCTGAGTGCTGATACAAAAAATTCAGAAACGAAACAGTGCAGAAATGAAATTACAGCTACAAACAATGAAAATTAACCAAGTAAACTAATCCTCAATCACTCCCTAGCTCAAGTACTCCTTGTTCGTCACGCAAGGGTAAGCCTCGAACCCGCAAGCTCAGCA
Source organism: Boesenbergia rotunda (assembly GCA_024364735.1). NCBI lineage: Eukaryota > Viridiplantae > Streptophyta > Magnoliopsida > Zingiberales > Zingiberaceae > Boesenbergia > Boesenbergia rotunda. The sequence goes on from JAGFNQ010000200.1 coordinate 233,708, forward strand.
AATCGATGGAAAACAGCATCTGTGATTCAAAACCAGCTCATCTCTACTCAAATCTGAAAACCCATCCAATTCCTTCAACTCAGCTGCGATGATGGATTGGGATTGATCTGAGCACTCCATGGAACCCCTCTGAACTACTCAGGATGATGAAATGATGCGCAGCCGATGTTGATGAAATCAGATGGCAGAGCTCCGGAGACCTCACAAAAGCTCTGTTCTTGGGCAATTGAGAGCTGGAAATTCACCGAGAACCCTTCCACTGACCTAGAACTCGATCTAGTGAAGAAATCGAGGGGTCGCGCCCCTTTGGATTGATGAAAAACTCTGAAGAAAACTAAGAACTGAAGAAGAAGGTATTGCGGCGAGGAAGACGCGACGAGGAGAAAGCTGAGGGAATTTCTGATTAAATACTTATCAATGGACGACCCAGATTGATCGAAGGAAATCCAACGGCTGATCTTGCTCTGATTTGACCCAAACTTTAATGATGTTGATCAGGGGTCAGGATCTGCCTCGTGGTAGCTCGGATCCTCCAGATGTGCAACGGATGGTCCAGATCAACCTAATCTTTGAATGAACGATCTAGAGCCCTCCGAGCTTGATCCAACGGTTGATTTAGCCCTGATTAGGATGAAACCTTCAGATCTTGATTAGAGTGCTTGATCAACCCTAACCCTAGCTCGGATTGCTTCAGATGGTCTCAGATGGCTCAGATCTAGCCGCTTTTGAATCAGACGGCCCGGATTAATCCTAAGCTTGATAACTCGATCCGGGTCACTTCCGACTCAAGTTTGACCCAATATGCCCTAGGTCCATGAACCTTTCATGCCTATAAAAATAGATCAAAAAAATTAGTGGCCAAATAATCCAAATATGTACAAATTTGCAATTAAGTCCAAAATAAGAGGAAGTTCTAAATCCTAGGGTAAATTCACAATTAAGCAATAAAAACATAGGTCAAACATGGATTTTAGCAACTAAAATAATCAATAAAATGGTACTTATCAACTCCCCCACACTTAAGCTTGAGCGTCTCGCGAAACTACTAAGTATGTATCCCTTAGGCTTTCTTAAGCATATTTAGAAGCAAATGAAAAGAAATTACCTAGGATCGTTAATTCTCATAAATCTATGCTCTATGGATTAGTATCTTGTCTTTAAATCAACAACTTAGCCTTTTCATCCATCATGAGTTATTGAGATGAATTTAAATCACTAGCCTTTTAAGGAAAATTTTGGTGGCTCTCTCCTTAAGTTCTAAGTAGATGATGGAAGTGGAGCTCACTCATACATACATGCTTCTTGCACTACCATAGGCTTGCTTATTGTCTAATCTCCACCATTATTCATGATTAGGATCAACATCTACAAAAACAATTGAAAACATGGAAAATGGTGAGAAATGGAATAAAAGCCAAGAAAATGGAAAAATTGATAAAGTGGAAGACTTGAGTCCTTAAGGATGTTTTCAATGCACTTTGCTTCTGTTATCAGTCCTCTAGTGAATTCAAAAGTGTGATGGAGTGAGTCCTTGCAATGCCCTTCTTAAATTGGATGAAAATACCTCATTAATTCCTTTGTGCCAATTTTCCATTTTGCGTGCCAATCTTGATTTTTCCTCTTTTCTTTTCTGATTTTTTTCTTTTTCTCTTTTCTCTAAAGACATCAGAATGATGGTGGAACAGATCTTCAATTTGGATGAGTGTATCTTCACTAATTTCATGGTGCCGAAATTTCAAAGGTGTGCCACTTATTTCTTTGTTTTTCTGTTTTTCAAACTGTTTTCTTCCTCTCTTTTTTTCTTTTCTTCCAGCTGCTGATTTCCTGATTTTTTTGCAGCCTCTCTTTGTTCATTTATGATGGGATCAGCTTCACCAAATCCTGATCAGAACCAATTACAATCCAATACTATCATGAGCTTCAAATGGGTTGCTACTTGTTAGTTTAACTCTGCATTTAATTTATTTCTATATTCACTCAATTCCCCCAGCTCTTCACAGTTTTACAGCTCCTAATCTGATACCAAATGAACTTCAAACAAGCTAATTGGTATCAGCTGTATCGCAGTCTAGTAGCTTTGAATTCAGTGTGCTTCGGATTTCAGCTTCACTGTGTTTTTTTTTCTTTCTGTTTTGCTTCTTTTCATGCTGCAAATCAGGATTATTTCTGCTGTAATTCTATTCCATTCCATTCCAGATCAGTAAATTGGATTCCAGCCTCAGCAATGCACAGATTTTCTTCCTTCCTCTGATTTTTGGCACCATTTTCTGCAATAATCTCAGATTTTCTGATTTTGGCACAGATTTTTGTTTAGCTTCAGGTTTCCAGCTGTTTCCACTTCTGCTCAGCTTCACAGCCTCTCAATTCAGACTTCCAACAAAAGGTTGCTGATCTTGACTTCCCAACTTTTGAGCCAAGCCAATTTTGGTCCCAATAACTTCACAGATTTTTCTTTTCTTTCTTTGGCACAGTTTGTTTTTTTTTTCTTTTTTTTTCTTCTGTCTTTTTTTTATCGTGCCATTCCTTCCCTTGCAGGTTTTTAAGATCCACTTCACTCCAATTCAAATTGAATTCCCACTTATTCTTGATACCAAGCTCCACTCAAATGGCACATGATTTTTTTTTTCAAATGAAGTGCTTCCTTGATGATAATACATTCCAAAACACTAATCACTCCCCCATGCTTAATCCTTTGTCCATCTCGGGCAAAATAACATCAAAGAACATCCCCAAACAAACAAGTCCATAGAAAGCATGGTTAGGAGTAGAAAATAAGGAAAGAAAAATAGAATGAACATGATTATTGCCAGAAATTGACATGGAAAGGTAAACAAATTGATTAGCTTCTATAGATGTGATCCAATCATTGAAATATGGTTTTGAAATAACCTAAGCAAGTTCTAGAGTTCAATAACATATGTGTGTCACAAATATAAGGCTAATTCTCACTCGGTAAAAATAATTCATCTCAAATTCTCAATCAAGAATCTAAAGAAAAGTAGTACTCAAGCATCCAAGATTTCATCCATGAACTCAAACCCTAAGTTTTAACAACCAAATTTAATTTATTTTCAAAAGACTCTAACATGCTATGGAGATAACCTAGAGGGATATATTTATTCCTAATCATGCAAGAAACAAATTTCTAAGAAAATTAAAATGGTATCTACAATGACTCCTAGTCATTCTACTCTACTCATGCATTTATTAGCAAGGACTCAATTTAAAAGAAAATTCTAAAAGTCAGAAAAATAAAGGAAAATGCAAGAAAGAACAAACTCCCCTTTATTTCTGGTGGACGGAGTCTATCAAGAAGTAGCCTCCATCGTGGTAGTGGAGAAACATGGGTGGCTGAGAGAATTCGGACTCCCCCACACTTAGACTTCACAAAAATTTGCTCCGGTGGCCGCAGGCGATTTAGGTATAAGACCCATGTCAGAGGTGGTGTGCTTTGAATTAGAGTAAAATCAACTCCTCCTTCTTGATGCCTTTTGAAAGATTTTCCAGGAGGCTGGAGTCTGTTCAGATGGAGCACCCACTCCGGAAGTCTTCTAGACCCTGCAAAACAATGTAATACCTCTCTCAAGCGTGCAGGGTAAGGAAAAAATAAAATAATATCAGTCTCTGCATGAAATGTATCCAAAACTGCATCATGTCCAATAAAATCAATTCTTGGTGACTCAATAAATTTTTCACAATTATTTTCTACAAAATTTGCATCCAGGAACTCATCACAAATAAAGAAATCAATTTTCGGCACATCAATAGAAATTTCACAATTATTTTCTATCAAGGATGTATCAAGCAATGTGTCACAGCAAATAAAATCAATCTCAGATACCTCCATAAGTTTTTCACATTCCTCCTCAGCATAAGATATAGCAAGAGATTCATCACAATAAATCACATCAATTTCAGGCACTTCTAAAATTTTTTCATAATCCATATCCACAAAAGATGTATCAAGAGATTCATCATAACAAACAACATCAATTATAGGTGCCTCTAAAATTATTTCGCAATCCATATCAAGAGATGTATCAAGTAATGCATTACGACCAATGAAATCAATTTTTGGTACCTCTATTGGATTTGCACAATCAGTTTCTACACAAGGTATATCAATAAATTCGTCAGAATCAATAAAGTCAGCACTAGGTACCTTGCTGAATTTTTCTGAACAAAGAGGAGAAATACTAACCTGAGCGTGCTGAAGAATACCTGGAGGTTCTACAAGAATAGATGTATCCGCGTTCTCCTCCTGATCATGTTCAAGCTCCACTTCAGGTTCAAGTTCTAGTGGACACTCAACTAAAGCAGGTGATCCTTGGGTTCTTGCTTCCACCATGCAAGTCCCTACACTTTCTGGTTCATTCTCTGAATCTTCTAATGTATCCATCACTGTTGGTGGTCCCTGGGGCTTAGTGCAATCCCCTACACCTATAGAATCATCTTCTACGCATGCTCCTTCTGTAATATCTGCAACAACAACATCAGAAAAATTAGGACCCTCAATAACACTATCATCACAAAATAAAAGATGAGAATGGTCCTGTTGAGCTTCAGAATCTTCTTCTTGAGCTGAAAAGTTTGGAAATGGATTTTGAGTAGGAATCTCCGGAGGAATGCATGTTGTAGGTGTCCTGATTTTAATGATTTCTTCTTCTTCTTCCACCAAATTTGCAAGATCACTTGAAAAAGACTTGGCCATGCACTAGGGTCACCTTGAACTGATATAAAACCAACTCCGGGGCTCTCAGAATTAAAAGTAGCTTGAGAAGATAATTGTCCTGATTCTTGGGCTTTTATCTTATTCAAATCACTAGCCAATTGTCCCATTTGCCTTCTGAGGTTTTGAATTCTTTGATGCACAATTTCCCCAAACCGTTGTTGTTGAGCCTCAAGCTCTTGTTGGTCTTGCAAAGTAACATAAGGCTGATGAAGACCAAGAGTACGCTGTGCATGCTGAAATGGAAGCTGTTTAGGCTGCTCAATTGATTGAATGAGCTGATTAAACTGCTGAAAATTTGGCTCACAACTTGGTGGAGATGGCTGAAAATTTTGATTCTGGAAACTCTGAAATAGTTGGGACTGAAAATTCTGGTTTTGAAACTGAAAATTTGGATTGTGTGGCTGTGAATGTTGAAAAGGTTGTTGAAAATTCTGTATGGGTTGAAATTCTTGCTGCCATGGCTGAGGTTGAGGCTGAAATTGATTATTACCCTGTTGAAAGATTAAATAAGGCTGCTGGAAATCTTGGTTAAGATGCTGAAAATTTGGGTTTGGTTGAACTTGAGGGAAGGGTGGTTGCTGAAAATTCTGATTATTTAAACACCCTTGCTGAATTCCTTGAAAAGGTAATTGATCTTGTTGATAAGGTTGCTGAAAGTTGGGCTGAAATTGCTGAATTGGTTGCTCAAAAACTGAAAATTGGGGCTGCCCATTCTAAATTTGCTATAAATTTGGTAGACTTGGCTGAAAATCTTGCTGAAATTGTTGACATTGTGGCTGAAAAAACTGTGGTTGCTGCTGGAATTGTTGTGGTTGCTGAAATTGTGGACATGGCTGCAATTGTGGCTGTTCTTGCTTGTAACGACCCGGAAAATTCTCTTAATATTTTTTTAAAATATTAAGCATGTTTAGATAATTTTCCGAGGGGCCCAGAAATAATTATGTAAAATTGGGCTTAGAAATCCATGTTTTCTCATTTAAATTGAGAAAACTAAGTACTAATGAGCTTTAAATGGACTCCAAAAAAATGGGTATTAATTAAGTAAAATTAATATAAATTAGGTAAAATTAATATAAATATAAAAGAATTTTATTTAGGAATATTAGCATAATTATGGGTGATTTTAGGGGGATTTTCGGAATTTAAGAAAATAAAATAATAAAATAAATGGAATGAAAATAAAAATAAAAATAAATGTGCTTAGCCAAGGATTGAACCTTGGACCTCTTGTAACAACCAAGAATGCTTTAACCAACTCACCTAGCAAGGAATGCTTATGAGTAATTGAAGTGGAGGTTGGTTAAGAGGTAAAAGGAGGTGAAGGGGCATGAGAGGCTCTTTAATTGCTCTTTAATTGCCTCCTTGATGGGTTATAATGAGAGGAGTTTTGGGAGTTACTTATTCTCTCAATCAATAGCATTACCTCTCCTCTTCATTCCCATTCTTGCCGAGCACCAAAGGGAGGAGTCCTTGGGTAAAACTTCACAAGAGGTTTCATCCCTCAAGATCTAAAGTTCCTACAAGGTGACAAAGACTAGTTGGGGTTAAGAGATACCAAGTCCTTTTTTTCCTTCTCCTCTTTCAAGGTTCGGAAAAAAAAATCAAGAAATCTAAGGTAAGACTCCCTCACCTGTGGTATAATAGTTACCTATGATTTCCATGATTTTTGGCATGATATATGGGTTAGTTTTCGGATTTAATGTTGAAGAGAAACAAAATCAAGGTTCCTATGTTCAAAGGTTTCGGCCAGCATGTTTTAAAGGTCCATAATTATTCTAAAAATCATGATAATGTTTTTTAGTGTTCCATTATGATGTTTAGAGTTAAGTGTAATTTTTGGGAATTTTTGGGGTACCCTAGAGGCCCCATATGTCTCGGCCAACATGAAAGAAGCAAAACCCAGAACCTTAAGTTCAAGGGTTTCGGCCACCATGTTTTAAATGTCTAAAAATATGTTAAAAATCATGATAATGTTATTTAATGTTCCCTTATGATGTTTAGACATTAAGTATAATTTTTGGGAATTTTTGGGATACCCTAGAGGCCCCATATGTCTCGGCCAACATGAAAGAAGCAAAACCCAGAACCTTAAGTTCAAGGGTTTCGGCCACCATGTTTTAAATGTCTAAAAATATGTTAAAAATCATGATAATGTTAGTTAATGTTCCCTTATGATGTTTAGACATTAAGTATAATTTTTGGGAATTTTTGGGATACCCTAGAGGCCCCATATGTTTCGGCCAACATGAAAGAAGCAAAACCCAGAACCTTAAGTTCAAGGGTTTCGGCCACCATGATTTAAATGTCTAAAAATATGTTAAAAATCATGATAATGTTATTTAATGTTCCCTTATGATGTTTAGACATTAAGTATAATTTTTGGGAATTTTTGGGGTACCCTAGAGGCCCCATATGTTTCGGCCAACATGAAAGAAGCAAAACCCAGAACCTTAAGTTCAAGGGTTTCGGCCACCATGATTTAAATGTCTATAAATATGTTAAAAATCATGATAATGTTATTTAATATTCCCTTATGATGTGTAGAGGTTAAGTATAATTTTTGGGAATTTTTGGAGTACCCTAGAGGCCCATATGGTTCGGCCAACCCCAAGGACCCAAGGGTTAAGGGTTGAGTCTTTAACTTCAAGCATATGTTTATGTGTTGCCATGATATAAGGATGATGGATGGTGATTATGTGAATTTTCACATAGCCTTGGGACTCCACAAGTTTCAGCCAATATGGGTTAATAGGGAAAAAGTTAAGATTTATTTCAAGTAAGGGTCCCAATAGCCCTACGGTAAGATGTGATTTATGTTTATGAATGATATGCTATGTTATGAATGATATGCCATGTTTACGAATGTTATGTCATGTTTATGAATGATATGCCATGGTTATGCATGATATGCCATGTTTATGAATGATATGCCATGTTATGAATGATATGCCATGTTTACGAATGTTATGTTATGTTTATGAATGATATGCCATGGTTATGAATGATATGCCATGTTATGAATGATATGTCATGTTTACGAATGTTATGTCATGTTTATGAATGATATGCCATGGTTATGAATGATATGCCATGTTATGAATGATATGCCATGTATACGAATGTATGCCATGCTCTATGAATGATGTGTACATACACCATGTCTAAGAATGAAAATGATGAATGGCAAGTATGATGAATGAAAGATGATGCTTATGCCTTTAAGGCATAAATATGCTAAACGGCACGGTCGATGGTCGACGGTACGACGGTCGAGAGGACCGGTAAATGGGCCGGTAGACGGGCCGAGCCGTAACAAGTTATGCTATGATAAGTATGCCATGAATGGCTTATGAATGATGAAGCATGAAAAGTATTTTACTTTATGTATGGGCTTGTACCGGACCGAAGTATGGGTCCAAGGGATGGGCACCTTAAGAACGCCCCGGTTTTGGACTACCGACTATGCTGTCCACGGTTCTGGCACTACCGTAGCTGTGCAACAGGGATGGGCACCTTAAGAACGCCTCGGTTCGGGGACTACCGACTATGCTGTCCTTACCCTAGTAGGTCGAGGCTAGCTATCTCGTATTTACTTAGGGATACGCGCTTATGATGTATGTATGTGGTACAAGCCAGGGCCCAATGTTAAGATGATGATGTTTAAGCATTTTCAAAGTACGTTTTAAAAGTTAAGCATCCTTATGTAAATGCATTCCACCCATGCATTCATACATGATATGCATCATGTTAAGATAATGATGTCTTATACTTATGCTTTACGATAAAAGATATGCATGAATGATCTATGCCAGGATTATGTTAAGAAGGTGTTCATATGATATGGTAGAAGATATGCCTATGTTTATGCTATATAGGTTGAGTTTTGTTACGTGATGCTATGTCATGTATTATGCCATGCTACTACGTTTAAGTTTATACCATGTCTTATGCCATGCTATGAAAGATTATTATGTTATGTTATGCTATGTTTCATGCTATGCTTAGAATGTTAGTATGATTATGTTCATGCCATGTCTCATGCTATGCTACGAATGTTCACTCATGTTTATGATCATGCCATGTCAAGGGTATGGTGAATATGATAATGTTTATGTGCTTATTATGGAATGACGAATGTTTTAGTGAGTAGGAAAGAGTCTTACTAAGCCTGTGTGCTTATAGTCTTCTTTCCTTATACCGCAGATCATGCAAGGGGATAACGAGGAAGCAGCAGGAGGGCCTGAAGTATGTGTGTGTTGGTGACTTGGCCCATGAAATCGAATGTGTTAACCGTTTATGCTAAGAACTTTATTTTGCTACCTATATGCCCGAATAGTGACTTATGGAACTTTATGATAAGATGTCCAGTATGATATGATATGAACCTTATGGTATGATGTTAAGCATGTTACGATATGATGTTAAGCATGATGTTCATGTGTTAAGTTCCATGTCATTATATTAGGGATGGTAGTAGGGGCATGTACATGTAAGGCTTAAGTTATTCCGCTACAGTATGATGTTACATGCCTTAAGTATGTTAGCGTAACGCCGCTTTAGGGAAAAAAAAAGCGGGCGTTACAGGTTGGTATCAGAGCCGTTACCATCTCACTACACACACATCAAGCCCTCTCCTGCAGCTTCCAAGTAAGTACCTTCAAGTGTATTTTATGTTCTATTATGGTTCTAGAATGATGATACCTATGACTATAGAATATGCAAGTATGAACGGTATTGATGATGAAAAGTACGTTACGATAAGTAACGACGAATGATGCTCTATCTTATTTTAGGACTTAGATATTTAGAACAATATAGGGGTAGCAAAATACTGAGGTTAATCATACTTGTATTTGGTGAAGGGGAACATGGCTAGAAGACAGAGTCACCGACTTAACGAGGCAACCCCATCGCCTGATCTGATGGAATTAGTGACTTAACTTCAGCGTCAGGTCAGCGAGCAGCAGCAGACCATTAACACCTTAATGAATCAACAGGAAAATTCCACTACCCCACTAGTGAATCAGACTGCTACACCTGTGGCACCTACTGCTACGCACACTCCTCCGCCGGGCCCAACCACTGTGGCACGACAGGAAGCTTATTTGATCCAGTGGTTAAGGCTGAAACCGGAGAATTTCTCGGGTGCTGGCGAACCTTGGGACGCCCAGGCATGGTTCAAGACGATGGAAAGTACCTTAGAGTTGCTGGACTGGCCTGAACATGAGAAGATCAAGTGTGCGTCGTTCTGCTTGTCTGGGGATGCCAGGATGTGGTGGGAAAGGATTAAGGCCAAGAGGCCGGTGGGTCAGATGGCGTGGTCAGATTTTGAATCAGAGTTCTTTGAAGAGTTTTTCAACATGCGGGTCACGAACACACACTATGACGAATTCGCAGAATTTCGGCAGGGTGACCTCTCGGTTAATGAGGCGGTGAAGAAATTTAACCGACTGGCTCGACTGTGCCCTGAGTTGGTCCGTACTGAGAAAGAGAGGGTCCGACTTATGCTGAGGATGTTACGGCCAGAAATAGCACTGAATGTGGCTGGTGGAGTTAACAGGCCCCAAACCGCTGAAGAACTGTTCAGTAGTGCCCTACTCACGGAGCACTATTTGAACAATATCAAACAGCAACGGAAGGCGATGAATGAAAGTAAGAATCAAGTTCATACCGGAATCCTCGATTCTTTCTCTCATTAACCCTAATGTTCTTTCCGTTAATAATCGCTTAGGAGGACAGAGGTCGCAGAGCAACCACGCTAGCGGGAAGGGGGATCAGGGTGGTAAACGAAAGCCATGGAACAACTCTCAAGGGGGCCCAGCAAATAAACAGACCAAGATTCCACAATGCGCGACATGCGGGAAGAACCACTCCGGGGAATGCCGCAAGGGTACGAACCGGTGTTTCACCTGTGGTGCGGAAGGACATATGGCGATTCACTGTCCTACCAAAAACCAGACCCTTCCCCAACCCCTGGCTCAGTACCAGGGCGCGCCAGCAAAGTTGCACTATTTGCCAGCCGAGTTGGAAGGGACCCCGAGGTTGGAGGCCTCCCCAACACTAACAAACGCCAGGGTTTTCTCGGTGACCAAGGAAGACGCTGCGGAAGCTTCTACGGTTGTCACAGGTCAGATATTTATTTCCAGTCAGTATGCTACTGCATTATTTGATACTGGGGCAACGCACTCGTTTATTTCGGTACCCTTTACCAAGAAGATAGATAGGTTTCCGCAAGTGTTAGACTGCAGGTTCTTAACGACCCTACCCTCGGGAGAAATAATGACATCCACTCATGTGCTGTGTGCGGTGCCAGTCAGAATTGCAGGAAGGGAACTTTACTGCGATCTGATAGTGCTTGACATGAAAGATTATGATGTCATAATGGGAATGGATTTCCTGAGTAAATACGGTGCTTCTATTGAATGTCGTAAACGAAAGGTGGTCTTTCGGCCAGAGGCAAGTGCTATGTTCGAATTTATCGGAGAGCCAAGGAGAAGAACCAAGAAATGTTTATCAACTCTCCAAGCTCAGAAGATGTTAGACCAGGGATGTACGGGATTTCTAGCATATGTGGTTGATGCCAGTCAAGTGAAGGATCGGAAGCTGGAGGATGTCCGGGTGGTATGTGATTTCCCAGAGGTTTTCCCAGAGGAATTACCAGGATTAGCTCCCGATAGAGAAGTAGAATTTGAGATTGAATTAATTCCTGGTACTAACCCGATCTCCAAGGCACCTTACCGTATGGCGCCAGCGGAATTAAAGGAACTTCAGGAACAGCTACGGGAATTGCTAGATAAGGGATTTATCCGCCCTAGTCATTCCCCCTGGGGAGCTCCGGTACTGTTTGTGAAGAAGAAAGATGGATCTATGCGAATGTGCATAGATTATCGAGCACTGAACAATGTAACTATTAAGAACAGGTATCCCCTTCCGAGGATAGATGACCTGTTTGACCAGTTAAAGGGAGCCACTGTTTTCTCAAAGATTGATTTGAGGTCTGGGTATCATCAAGTTAGAGTAAAACAGGAGGATATTTCAAAGACTGCTTTCCGAACGAGGTACGGGCACTTTGAATTTGTTGTTATGCCTTTCGGCGTGACGAATGCCCCTGCTATGTTTATGGACCTGATGAATCGGGTGTTCTCGTCGTTCCTTGACAAATTTGTAATCGTCTTCATCGACGATATTCTTATTTATTCGAGGACCCAAGAAGAGCACGCTGAGCACCTAAAGAAAGTATTAGAGATTCTTGGGGAAAAGCAACTATATGCGAAATTTTCCAAATGTGAGTTCTGGCTCGACCAAGTGGGCTTTTTGGGCCATATTATTTCTAAAGACGGAGTTATGGTGGATCCAATGAAGGTTGAAGCGGTGAATAACTGGAGCCGGCCGAAGAATGCCAGCGAGATCAGAAGTTTTCTTGGATTGGCAGGCTATTATAGGAAATTTGTGGAGGAGTTCTCGAGGATTGCAGCCCCTTTAACAGCTCTCACCCGGAAGGACAAGAAGTATGAGTGGACGGAAGACTGTGAAAAGAGTTTCGTGGAACTAAAAAGGAGACTCACAAGTGCACCCATCCTTACTCTTCCGGAAGGTAATCAGATTTTTGATATGTATAGCGATGCCTCCAAATTAGGACTTGGAGCTGTACTTATGCAGAGTGGGAAGGTTATTGCCTATGCCTCTAGACAACTCAAGGAATATGAACAGAATTACCCCACTCATGATCTGGAATTGGCCGCAGTAGTCTTCGCTCTTAAGATATGGAGACATTATCTGTACGGGGCACAGTGTCGAATTTATACAGACCACCAGAGTCTGCGATACTTCTTCACTCAGAAAGATCTGAATATGAGACAACGCCGATGGCTTGAGTTGGTAAAGGACTATGACTGTGAGATCCTCTATCATCCAGGGAAGGCAAACAAAGTGGCCGATGCACTCAGCCGGAAGTCAAGTGCCACCTTGATGTCCATATCTAAATTACCCCGACCACTTGAGCGAGAAATTATGAATTTTGGGGTCGAGGTCATCTCCGGGCGACTTTCCACCATGACAATATCACCCGCACTGTTTGAGGATATATTGGAAAAACAAGATGGCGATCTAAGTCTTCAGAAAATAAAACAGGAGATCCTGGAAGGAAAGGGCGGTGGCTTTCATATTGCAAAAGGGGGGGTATTATACCTTAGGGATCGTTTATGTATCCCTAATGATCCGGAGCTTCGGAGGAAAATACTGACGGAAGCTCACGAGACCCCTTATTCGATGCATCCCGGATCCACCAAGATGTATCAAGATCTGAAGGAGAAGTTCTGGTGGTCCGGTATGAAGAGGGATGTGGCTCAGCATGTTAGCACTTGCATGACCTGCCAGCAAGTAAAGGCGGAACACCAGCGACCCGGAGGAGTTCTGCAGCCACTAGCGATTCCGGAGTGGAAATGGGAAGACATCTCTATGGATTTCATTTCAGGGCTTCCCAGGACTACTAATGGATATGACGCAATATGGGTGATAGTGGATAGACTGACGAAGTCTGCTCATTTCTTGGCGATCAAGATGACTGATTCGATTGAGCAACTGGCTCAACTATATGTTAAGGAAGTAATCAGACTTCATGGAGTTCCCAAGACCATTATCTCAGATAGGGATGGTCGTTTTACTTCGCATTTTTGGGAATGCGTTCAGAAGTCTCTCGGCACCAAATTGCGATTTAGCACCGCCTTCCATCCGCAGACTGACGGGCAAACTGAACGGGTGAATCAAATATTAGAGGATATGTTGAGAGCTTGTGCCCTGGATTTCAAGGGAAGTTGGTGTCGATATCTATGCTTGGCGGAATTCGCTTACAACAATAGCTACCAAGCTACTATAGGGATGGCACCGTATGAAGCCTTGTATGGCAGGAGATGTAGATCTCCGATATGTTGGTACGAGAGTGGGGAAAAGAAGGAGATGGGGCTCGCAACGGATGTTATTGACAGCGCCACCCGAGCTATTCAAAATATTCGACAACGGATAGAGACTGCTCAGAGCCGGCAGAAGAGTTATGCCGATGTCCGGCGCAGACCATTGGAATTTAATGTTGGAGATCTGGTATTTCTTAAAGTGGCTCCTATGAAAGGGGTGACAAGATTTGGGAAGAAAGGAAAGCTGAGTCCGAGATATGTGGGCCCATACTTAATTCTGAAAAGAGTTGGTAAGGTGGCATATGAGTTGGAGCTGCCTCCGGAGATGTCAGCTATCCATAACGTATTCCACGTATCCCTGCTTAAAAAGTGTATCCCGAATATGGACCAAGTGATCGAGCCGCAGGTAGTACAAGTACAAGAGGACCTAAGCTATGAGAGCAGACCCATCCAGATTTTGGATAGGGAAGTCAAGAAGCTGAGGAATAAGGAGGTACCTCTAGTCAAGATCTTATGGCGAAGCCAGCGGTTCGAGGAAGCTACCTGGGAACGCGAGGACGAAATGAGGCGCAAGTACCCGGAATTATTCTAAGTTCGAGGACGAACTTTCAAGAGGTATGGGGGATTGTAACGACCCGAAAATTCTCTTAATATTTTCTTAAAATATTAAGCATGTTTAGATAATTTTCCGAGGGGCCCAGAAATAATTATGTAAAATTGGGCTTAGAAATCCATGTTTTCTCATTTAAATTGAGAAAACTAAGTACTAATGAGCTTTAAATGGACTCCAAAAAAAATGGGTATTAATTAAGTAAAATTAATATAAATTAGGTAAAATTAATATAAATATAAAAGAATTTTATTTAGGAATATTAGCATAATTATGGGTGATTTTAGGGGGATTTTCGGAATTTAAGAAAATAAAATAATAAAATAAATGGAATGAAAATAAAAATAAAAATAAATGTGCATGAGCCAAGGATTGAACCTTGGACCTCTTGTAACAACCAAGAATGCTTTAACCAACTCACCTAGCAAGGAATGCTTATGAGTAATTGAAGTGGAGGTTGGTTAAGAGGTAAAAGGAGGTGAAGGGGCATGGAGAGGCTCTTTAATTGCTCTTTAATTGCCTCCTTGATGGGTTATAATGAGAGGAGTTTTGGGAGTTACTTATTCTCTCAATCAATAGCATTACCTCTCCTCTTCATTCCCATTCTTGCCGAGCACCAAAGGGAGGAGTCCTTGGGGAAAACTTCACAAGAGGTTTCATCCCTCAAGATCTAAAGTTCCTACAAGGTGACAAAGACTAGTTGGGGTTAAGAGATACCAAGTCCTTTTTTTCCTTCTCCTCTTTCAAGGTTCGGAAAAAAAATCAAGAAATCTAAGGTAAGACTCCCTCACCTGTGGTATAATAGTTACCTATGATTTCCATGATTTTTGGCATGATATATGGGTTAGTTTTCGGATTTAATGTTGAAGAGAAACAAAATCAAGGTTCCTATGTTCAAAGGTTTCGGCCAGCATGTTTTAAAGGTCCATAATTATGCTAAAAATCATGATAATGTTGTTTAGTGTTCCATTATGATGTTTAGAAATTAAGTGTAATTTTTGGGAATTTTTGGGGTACCCTAGAGGCCCCATATGTCTCGGCCAACATGAAAGAAGCAAAACCCAGAACCTTAAGTTCAAGGGTTTCGGCCACCATGTTTTAAATGTCTAAAAATATGTTAAAAATCATGATAATGTTATTTAATGTTCCCTTATGATGTTTAGACATTAAGTATAATTTTTGGGAATTTTTGGGATACCTAGAGGCCCCATATGTCTCGGCCAACATGAAAGAAGCAAAACCCAGAACCTTAAGTTCAAGGGTTTCGGCCACCATGTTTTAAATGTCTAAAAATATGTTAAAAATCATGATAATGTTATTTAATGTTCCCTTATGATTTTAGACATTAAGTATAATTTTTGGGAATTTTTGGGATACCCTAGAGGCCCCATATGTTTCGGCCAACATGAAAGAAGCAAAACCCAGAACCTTAAGTTCAAGGGTTTCGGCCACCATGATTTAAATGTCTAAAAATATGTTAAAAATCATGATAATGTTATTTAATGTTCCCTTATGATGTTTAGACATTAAGTATAATTTTTGGGAATTTTTGGGGTACCCTAGAGGCCCCATATGTTTCGGCCAACATGAAAGAAGCAAAACCCAGAACCTTAAGTTCAAGGGTTTCGGCCACCATGATTTAAATGTCTATAAATATGTTAAAAATCATGATAATGTTATTTAATGTTCCCTTATGATGTGTAGAGGTTAAGTATAATTTTTGGGAATTTTTGGAGTACCCTAGAGGCCCATATGGTTCGGCCAACCCCAAGGACCCAAGGGTTAAGGGTTGAGTCTTTAACTTCAAGCATATGTTTATGTGTTGCCATGATATAAGGATGATGGATGGTGATTATGTGAATTTTCACATAGCCTTGGGACTCCACAAGTTTCGGCCAATATGGGTTAATAGGGAAAAGTTAAGATTTATTTCAAGTAAGGGTCCCAATAGCCCTACGGTAAGATGTGATTTATGTTTATGAATGATATGCTATGTTATGAATGATATGCCATGTTTACGAATGTTATGTCATGTTTATGAATGATATGCCATGGTTATGCATGATATGCCATGTTTATGAATGATATGCCATGTTATGAATGATATGCCATGTTTACGAATGTTATGTTATGTTTATGAATGATATGCCATGGTTATGAATGATATGCCATGTTATGAATGATATGCCATGTTTACGAATGTTATGTCATGTTTATGAATGATATGCCACGGTTATGAATGATATGCCATGTTATGAATGATATGCCATGTTATGAATGATATGCCATGTATACACCATGTCTAAGAATGAAAATGATGAATGACAAGTATGATGAATGAAAGATGATGCTTATGCCTTTAAGGCATAAATATGCTAAACGGCACGGTCGATGGTCGACGGTACGACGGTCGAGAAGACCGGTAAATGGGCCGGTAGACGGGCCGAGCCGTAACAAGTTATGCTATGATAAGTATGCCATGAATGACTTATGAATGATGAAGCATGAAAAGTATTTTACTTTATGTATGGGCTTGTACCGGACCGAAGTATGGGTCCAAGGGATGGGCACCTTAAGAACGCCCCGGTTTTGGACTACCGACTATGCTGTCCACGGTTCTGGCACTACCGTAGCTGTGCAACAGGGATGGGCACCTTAAGAACGCCTCGGTTCGGGGACTACCGACTATGCTGTCCTTACCCTAGTAGGTCGAGGCTAGCTACCTCGTATTTACTTAGGGATGCGCGCTTATGATGTATGTATGTGGTACAAGCCAGGGCCCAATGTTAAGATGATGATGTTTAAGCATTTTCAAAGTACGTTTTAAAAGTTAAGCATCCTTATGTAAATGCATTCCACCCATGCATTCATACATGATATGCATCATGTTAAGATAATGATGTCTTATACTTATGCTTTACGATAAAAGATATGCATGAATGATCTATGCCAGGATTATGTTAAGAAGGTGTTCATATGATATGATAGAAGATATGCCTATGTTTATGCCATATAGGTTGAGTTTTGTTACGTGATGCTATGCCATGTATTATGCCATGCTACTACGTTTAAGTTTATACCATGTCTTATGCCATGCTATGAAAGATTATTATGTTATGTTATGCCATGTTTCATGCTATGCTTAGAATGTTAGTATGATTATGTTCATGCCATGTCTCATGCTATGCTACGAATGTTCACTCATGTTTATGATCATGCCATGTCAAGGGTATGGTGAATATGATAATGTTTATGTGCTTATTATGGAATGACGAATGTTTTAGTGAGTAGGAAAGAATCTTACTAAGCCTGTGTGCTTATAGTCTTCTTTCCTTATACCGCAGATCATGCAAGGGGATAACGAGGAAACAGCAGGAGGGCCTGAAGTATGTGTGTGTTGGTGACTTGGCCCATGAAATCGAATGTGTTAACCGTTTATGCTAAGAACTTTATTTTGCTACCTATATGCCCGAATAGTGACTTATGGAACTTTATGATAAGATGTCCAGTATGATATGATATGAACCTTATGGTATGATGTTAAGCATGTTACGATATGATGTTAAGCATGATGTTCATGTGTTAAGTTCCATGTCATTATATTAGGGATGGTAGTAGGGGCATGTACATGTAAGGCTTAAGTTATTCCGCTGCAGTATGATGTTACATGCCTTAAGTATGTTAGCGTAACGCCGCTTTAGGGAAAAAAAAAAAGCGGGCGTTACATTGCTGAAATTGGGGCTGAGGTGGCTGAAATGTAGGCTGAGTCGGCCTCTGGTAAGTAGATGAATGAGCTTTATGTCTTTGTTGGTATTCCAACACCTTACACCAACATTTCAACTCCATCAATGCCTCTTTTATCTCTGTATAGTCCTCTGGTGAAAACATTTTAATCTTACAACCCTGTCACAAAACAAACAAGACAAAAGGCAGCAACCGTATACAAAAGATAAAGCAAAAGAAAATAGAATCAAATGATATGCCCTAAGCACACAAGCATAAATCAAACAAATTAACTAGTTGCTTCCCCGGCAACGACGCCAAAAATTTGATGAACCCGAAATACTAGGTTAAGTTGTCACGAAATGTGTGGGTCCATCAGAATTTAGAATATTTGTAAATGCTGGAAACTATTTTTGCAATCAAAATATGAAAACGTAGTAATGGGGCCACAGGTCGTATTTTTCCTCGGGACTAGTTGATGTTGTGTGATTCGAGCTTGTATTTATGTGTCGTTTATGAATTTTGGGTTTCAAGTAAAATTGGGTTTTGGGGTTGCAAGCATGAAATGAAATTGCAATGAAAGCACAAAGGAAGAAGGAAACTGAACCAAGCAACTTAAACTAGATATGACAACCAATGAGCTCAACCAATGGAAAACCGAATCAAACAAGGTACTCAACCAATTTTTGGACAACCAATCTCAATTCAAATGCAAACAGAGGCTAAGCAAATAAATAAATGCAGTTTTCGGGAAAAAAACAAGCTTAACACACTAGATACAATTTTTGGACGCAAGCAAATACGAAGAGATTTCAGAAATGACCGAATTCAATTCTAGTTAATTTCAATAACCATAGCACACTAAAACTACCTTATAACTTGATACCAATTAGTACCGAGACCTTGCTTGATACAAAGTGCCAAAATTGAACTTAACTTGATACCAAAGAAGAGGAAATCTGAATGTGCCAAAAAAAAACTTATACTAAGTATCAAAACTGTGATCAACCATTACGAATTGAAACTAATCCCTCCAACTTGGAAGACAAGCTGTTAATGAAGTGCTAGCATGAATTAAGGAGGAATTTCAGAAATAAATGCTTCAAGTCAGATGTGGACACAAAATTTCAGAATTGCATTGAAGAATTCAGATCCTTGATGCCGAAATGAATGGCAGCAGCAATTTGGATGTAAGAATTAAACATGCCGATTAAATTTAGATGCAATAAAACTCCAATGCGAGCTCAACTAATACAACTAGCAGAGATTGATTTAACTAGCAGAAATAGCAAGCTGAGAAGTGCAGAAATTCAGAATCGATCAAATGGCAGAAACAAAACCGAAATTCAGAAATAGTGTGCAGAAATTCAGCTGAACAAACTCAAAATTGAAGCTACAAAATGAAACAAACTTAGATCAACCAAATTAACATACTAAAAGTGAAATAAACTGAAGCATTTAGAAGCTAAAAGGAATTGCAGAGAAGAAAGTTGATACGCAGCTGAAAACAGGGCACACAAGCTTGAAATCAGAGAAAAAAAATTGATACGCAGCAATTACACTATGAAATAAACTAAAATTGAATTCAATTGATCACTAAACAAGTTCCTAAACTACTTAACTTGAAGGATATAAACCTAATTAAGCAGAAACAATCAAGAAACGAAATCTGAGTGCTGATACAAAAAATTCAGAAACGAAACAGTGCAGAAATGAAATTACAGCTACAAACAATGAAAATTAACCAAGTAAACTAATCCTCAATCACTCCCTAGCTCAAGTACTCCTTGTTCGTCACGCAAGGGTGAGCCTCGAACCCGCAAGCTCAGCAAATCGATGGAAAACAGCATCTGCGATTTAAAACCAGCTCATCTCTGCTCAAATCCGAAAACCCATCCAATTCCTTCAACTCAGCTGCGATGATGGATTGGGATTGATCCGAGCACTCCAGGGAACCCCTCTGAACTACTCAGGATGATGAAATGATGCGCAGCTGATGTTGATGAAATCAGATGGCAGAGCTCCGGAGACCTCACAAAAGCTCTGTTCTTGGGCAATTGAGAGTTGGAAATTCACCGAGAACCCTTCCACTGACCTAGTACTCGATCTAGTGAAGAAATCGAGGGGTCGCACCCCTTTGGATTGAAGAAAAACTCTGAAGAAAACTAAGAACTGAAGAAGAAGGTATTGCGGCGAGGAAGACGCGACGAGGAGAAAGCTGAGGGAATTTCTGATTAAATACTTATCAATGGACGGCCCAGATTGATCGAAGAAAATCCAACGGCTGATCTTGCTCTGATTTGACCCAAACATTAATGATGTTGATCAGGGGTCAGGATCTGCCTCGTGGTAGCTCGGATCCTCCAGATGTGCAATGGATGGTCCAGATCAACCTAATCTTTGAATGGACGATCTAGAGCCCTCCGAGCTTGATCCAACGGTTGATTTAGCCCTGATTGGGATGAAACCTTCAGATCTTGATCAGAGTGCTTGATCAACCCTAACCCTAGCTCGGATTGCTTCAGATGGTCCTGGATGGCTCAGATCTAGCCGCTTTTGAATCAGACGGCCCGGATTAATCCTAAGCTTGATAACTCGATCCGGGTCACTTCCGACTCAAGTTTGACCCAATATGCCCTAGGCCCATGAACCTTTCATGCCTACAAAAATAGATCAAAAAAATTAGTGGCCAAATAATCCAAATATGTGCAAATTTGCAATTAAGTCCAAAATAAGAGGAAGTTCTAAATCCTAGGGTAAATTCACAATTAAGCAATAAAAACATAGGTCAAACATGGATTTTAGTAATTAAAATAATCAATAAAATGGTACTTATCAACACCCTGTCAGGGGCCGCCTAGAGATGGTTCCAGAGGCTGTCCCAAAACTCGATAAACTCTTTCCTGGAGTTTAGAACTGTCTTCTTACATAACTTCGCCAGCAGCCGGGGATACTAGAAGATGACGTTGAACCTGTTCGCTCTCAAACAGAAGACCAAAAAATCGCTCAAGGACTATATCCAGCGGTTCAATCGGGTGGCTCAAGATGTGTCAACCGCTACTTCGGAGATCCTCATCAGTACCTTCATGCAAGGAGTCTCCGAAGGCGATTTCTTTCGGTCGCTGGTGAAGAAGCCACCAACTAGCTTCGATGACTTATTGAGGCGCTCCGTCAAGCACGCCAATGTTGAAGAGGTGTGATGTAAGCCCAATACTAGTGTCACGAATGAGCCTCAAATTTAGATATTTATAAGCTGAAAACCCTTGGCTAACAAAATTAAATGTAGAATAGGGGCCTCATGTCGTATTTTTCCAAGGACTAGTTGTGAATGCTTAATTCAAACTTGTAGTTGTCGTTTAATGTTGTTTTTGGGTTTTCAAATTAGAATGGGGGTTTTGTTTTGCAAATAAGAATGAGAGTATAGTTTGAAATGAATTTGGCTAAAGCAGGAATTAAACTAGTAACTTGTAAAACCTAACTTAACAAAGACATACAATTCGATATGAAATTATGGAATTGAAGAACTAAACTAGCTTCAAGGACAAGCAAACAATAAATCTGTAGCTCAGTTGCAGAAATTAAATGGAATTCACTCAATACAAATTGAATGCTTAAAAACAGGGCTGAATTGTAGCTGTGGTTACCTGATCGGTCGGCTGACCGATCAGATACAAGCTCGATCGGACTGGTGACCGATCAGGTGCTGCCTGGATCGATCGAATGACCGATCAGTAGCTGAAATGCGATCTGATACGAAAATTAAGCTACGGAAAAACAGAATTCAGAAAGGAAAATTAACAGCAACAAAACATCAAATCCTTCCCTTAGTTCGAATCCTTCTTGCTGTCACACAAGAATCAACTATGAACCCCATAGCTCGACAAATCAGCAGAATTTTAACCTTCGAGATCAATCTAGCTTCAAATTTGCTTCAACTGAACCATTCTCCCGATCTCCTCGTACTTGATGTGTTGGATTGCGATGATGGCTCAGGAACCTTCAGAACAACTCAGAGAACCCCTCTGACTTGCTCCGATTGATGAAGAATGGAGTACAAGTATGGATCGATCAGAAAATGGCAGAACACTGGCGAAACCCTCACCTAGCTCTTCTCAGCGTCAAATTGGTCTGAAAGCCTCATGGAGACGCAATCCCGACGATCTGGAAACTCGACCAAGCTCGGATCCGATGTGGCCGCACGATCGGAGAAGAAAACTTGAAGAAAATTGATGAACAGACGAAGAACAACGAAGAGAACTGGCGAAGACGCGACGACGAGAGCTGCGGAGGGGAATTCTGTTTTAACTAATCCTTTTTGAATTTCGACGGCTGTGATCTTTCCGGCCTCATCCGACGGTCGGATCTCTTCAGATCTGAACCAAACATTCCAGATCTTGATCAAGGGCCAGGATCTGCTCCTCCTCAGCTGGGATCATTCAGATCTGCAACGGAAGGGTCAGATTGCTCTGATTTTTGAATGGACGGTTTAGGCTCCTCTTAAGCTCGATCCAACGGCTGGATGACCTCTGATTGGGACCAAATCTTTAGATCTTGATCTGTGGTCTAGATTAACTCTAACTTGAGCTCTGATTGGTCAGCATATGATAGATGGCTCAGATCTAGCCGTTTCTTGATCGGACAACCCACATTGATCCACTTCTTGATCCCCTTGATCAAAGCCAAGTAGGAGCTCAAGTCTGATCCAATCTGATCTAGGTTCATGGTCATTTGAAGCCTACAAAATTAGATTCAAAATTAATGCCAAAATATCTCAAATATAGAAAGAATTGTATCCAAAGACAAAAGAGAATGAATTCATGAAACCTAATGTAAATGCAAACTTAAGCATATGAAAAGGGATCAAAACATGGATTTAAGAGCTTAATTGGAGTAACAAAATGGTAGTTATCAACTCTCCCATACTTACTCTTGGGCGTCTCGCACAAGCTACTAGTAGACTAATGATGTATCCCCTAGATTATTCTCAATCATAGTTAGAAGCAATTGAAAGGAAATTACCTAAGGTTGTCAATTCTCAAAAATCTAAACTCAATGGACTAGTATCTTGTCCTTAAATCAACAACTTAGCATACTTCATCCTTCATGACTCATTGAGATGAACTAAACACACAAAGCCTATCAAGGGAATATCTAGTGGCTCTCTTCCTAAATTCTACATTTCAATGAAAGTGGAGCTCACTCAAACACAACATGTTTCTTGCACTACCATAAGCTTGCTTATTATCTACTCTCCATCATCATTCTTGACTTGGATCCACATCTACAAAGGCTTATTAGAACAAGTTAGGAAATTTGAAATGATAAGAATGAAAAAGAAGTTTAATGAACTTTGATACTTAAGAATCATGATAAAGAAAGTAACGATATATGACATGGTAAGGAAAATATGGAAAAGAAATATGGCATAATAAGAAAATATGAAAAAAAAGTAGAGAAAGTGGAAGACTTGGACACTCCAAAATGTAACCTAATGCACTTTGCCCCTTTGATGGTTTCTTCTAGTGAAATCAAAGCTTAAAATGGAGTAGGAAATAGTCATTGATCTGATTGGATGAGAAATCCTCACGGTGTACTAAAGTTGTTGTGTGCCAACCTGCTGATCGGTCCAGAGACCGATCAGACTCTTCTTGATCGTTCTGGAGATCAGTCTGTGCTACATCTGGATCGTTCTCAACTGCTTCTGAACGGATTGGATAGCTCCTGATCGGTCTGAGTGACCGATCAGGCTCCTCCCTGATCGGACTAGTGACCGATCAGGGGCTGATCAGTAGTTGAGATTTCAGAATTTTGAAACTGCTTCTGCCGAGATTTCTCTTCTTTTCCATCAGTACCACATCTCAGATCCAACTAACTCCTTGTTCTCATCTTTCAACTCAGAAATATACCTCATCTCCTGCCACTTCATTTTTTTTTTCTTTTCTATTTCATTTCTGTTTCTGTTTTTCTACAGCTAAGTTTTTCCCTCTTTCTTTTCTTTTGTTTTTCTTCTTCATCTGCAATTCAGATTCTATAACTTCACAACTTCCAACTTGGAGCTCTTCCTGATAATAGAGAACTAAGTGCTCCACTTGGTACAACTTTTAGCATGGATACACCACATTCAAATACAATACTAGCTCCTAAATTCCACTTACACGCAAGAGCTTGAAACATCACATTCCACATCAAGTGTAACCTTCTTGAGTAGACTCTCTCTTTTCCCTTTGGAATTTCCCTCATAGAGCTTGAAACGCCAAATCATAATAAAAAATCTAAGTGTTCCACATGTAACTTTCACTCCCCAATTCTTGTAACTCACTCTTGATACACAACTTCTTCAAGTTGCCAAATGCTTCACATTGCCTCAATATTTGATAGATTTATCAATAAAGTTCATGCACCACTTTTCTAGCATTCAAAACAACCAAAACCTCCCCCACACTTAAACTTTTGTTCGTCTCGGGCAAAGTAACATTAAGAAACATCAAAGTTACCAAGTCCATAGAGAAGATGTTAGTAATATGAGAGAAGTGTCCTAAGGCAATCGCCTTATGATTATAATCATTTACTTTAATAAATGAATATTCACTATTTGAGTATACATGTTCATGTATTTGATTGAGATCTTAAACTCATTTACTGAGTGTCCGCAATATAATTCACAGCATGAGAGAATTTGTGATGAATTCACAACTAGTGATTATCTCTACATGTGCAATTGTGAAGTATTGAAATTGTCCCTAGTCGATGAATTGACAGATACGGACACTATCAATTCTGTTGAGACTAGCATGGGTTATTCTCTAATCAGCTGATTCTCACTGGCTGGTGACATTGGGATGTCCGGAGATAAACATGAATGCTAGTTAAGGGAACTAGTTCATTGGAGTGACTAGCTGTAAAACTTCATATGGTAATCTACATATAGACATGTCAATGAAAGTTCTTACTGCAGCTTAAGTACGATGTTCCTTTGACTTGCGGTGTTCAAGTCATCTTGGTCATGAAAACTTATACTTTGACATCTTAAGCAAGCATCTCCAAGGAGGTGTGGACCCAGGATGATTAGGTATAAGCCGAAGTGCCTGAAGATGTTTGAACAGCCTACAAAGGATTCACCACTCCTTGCGAGGAGATGTATACCCAAGGCCTATCGTCGGATTGTTACTCGAAACCTCTGGCCAGAGCATAACATGTTCTGAGTATGAATCTCTAAGAAACATGAGAGTAATTAGAATCCGTTGGACGAGAAAGACATTACTTGGGCTAGGTGTGACGTAGGATGATTAGGTATAAGCCGAAGTGCCTGAAGATGTTTGAACAGCCTACAAAGGATTCACCACTCCTTGCGAGGAGATGTATACCCAAGGCCTATCGTCGGATTGTTACTCGAAACCTCTGGCCAGAGCATAACATGTTCCGAGTATGAATCTCTAAGAAACATGAGAGTAATTAGAATCCGTTGGACGAGAAAGACATTACTTGGGCTAGGTGTGACGTAGTCAGCCTAGTGGGGACTGACACACATAGACCGTGTCCTGAACCAAGTGGGTATAAGATGGTGAAGGGAATGAGGCACGATTCATTAAAGCTGCTGAAGGGTTTCAGAATTATTTCTGAGGTCAACCGTTGATCTTTCGATTAATTGGGGATCATGATGTACTACTAGGTGCCACTCATGATCGTTCTATAATTGGTTAATTATAGATGGCCAACATAAATCGAAAGCCTATTTAGTCACACGCACTACGAGTGATCCGAGGGATTTAAAACAGGTTGAAAATTAGATTTTTCGATCAAGAGAGATAAGTCGAATCTAAATTTTTCAGAGACGGATCGGAAGCATAAAATGGCTAAGTCTTTTTGAAGACTTATTGGACAAATTAAATGAGTTTAATTCGTGAGGTCATGGCTTGGTTTGGCCGGCCAAAGAGGGTCCCCACCCTCTTTGTTTGGCCGGCCACAATAAAAAAGGGAGAACCAAATTGTTTGGTTCAAATTATAAAATAAATCGATCGTGGTTTGTTTTATGAAATTATGGATAAAGAAATTTGTATAAAGAAATTTATATAAAGAGATTTATTTTCATGGAAATTAAAATAAACCTTGGATTGGTTTATTTTATAAAATCAATAATGGATTGATTTACCATGATAAAGAAATTTATATAAAGAAATTTATATAAAGAAATTTCTTTCCATAATAAAAGGGGAGAATGGTTGTTTTTATTATAAATAAAGTTATAATAAAAACTTGGCATAACGAAATAATTCATAGAAAAATTTATAAGATAAATTTCTTATGAAAATTTATTCCGTTAAAAGGAGACTTGGCGATTAAGAGGCTACCATATAAAGGTACCAAGGCAAGGCTTGGAAATCAATCCAAGAGATCAAGGATTCTTGCCTAGCCTCTCTTCCTCTCCTTCTCTCCCTCTCCCTCCTCTAGTGGCGCCGGCCCTAGAGGCCCTCCCTTTGGTTGCCGTGAGCTTCCTCCACCAAGAAGCTGTCGAAGAAGAAGAAGAAGCGGGCGCAACTCCTTCCTTCCTCCCGGAATCTTGATTCCGTTCTTCGTTTGGTGGTTAGTTTTCCATCTCTCTCTTGGTATTCTTGTCGTGCCTTTGGAGAATCTAGTAGTTCTTGTCGGCACGAAACTCGTGGCTTTACGAAGTCATCCCGAAGAAAACTCGGCGTGGACGCGAATAAAGGCGGAGCTTCCAAGGGACGCTACGGTTTGATCTCGTCCCTTTCTACGAGTTACGCGAGGTATTAAGTAAATTAGTTTACTTTCTGCAAAATTTTAAATGTATGATCATCTCTCCACAACATAAGATTACATGCTAGATACGTGGTTAAAATAATTTGAGAAATTATTTATGCTAAACCTTCCGCTGCACGTAATTAAATTTTAAAATTACGAACCCGTATCCATGTCAACATGCACCCGGTCCCAACAAAAGATTATGATGAACATGAAGATTAGGGAAAGGAAAAATAGAATAAAAAGTATATCAAAAAGGAATATTGCAAGAATTAATATGAAAAAGGAAACAACGTAATTTACCTCTATAAATGTGGTCCAATCATAGAAATATAACTTTGAAAGAACCTAAGCAAGTTCTAGAGTACAATCATATGTGTTGTTAGTGATATGAGAGAAGTGTCCTAAGGCAATCGCCTTATGATTGTAAACATTTATTTTTATAAATGATAATTCACTATTTGAGTATACATGTTTGTGTATTTGATTGAGATCTTAAACTCATCTACTGAATGTCCGCAATACAATTCACAGCATAAGAGAATTTGTGATGGGATCATAACTAGTGATTATCTCTAAATGTGCAATTGTGAAGTATTGAAAATATCCCTAGTCGATGAATTGATAAATACGGACACTATCAATTTTGTTGAGACTAGCATGGGTTATTCTCTAATCAGTTGATTCTCACTAGCTGGTGACATTGGGATGTCCGGAGATAAACATGGATGCTAGTTAAGGGAACTAATTCATTGGAGTGACTAGCTGTAAAACTTCATATGGTAATCTATATAGATATGTCAATGAAGTTATTACTGCGGCTTAAGTGCGATGTTCCTTTGACTTGCGGTGTTCAAGTCATCTTGGTCATGGAGACTTATACTTTAACATCTTAAGCAAGCATCTCCTAGGAGGTGTGGACCCAGGATGATTGGGTATAAGCCGAAGTGCCCGAAGATGTTTAAGCAGCCTACAAAGGATTCACCACTCCTTGCGAGGAGATGTATACCCGGGCCTATCGTCGGATTGTTACTCAAAGCCTCTGGCCAGAGCATATCATGTTTAGAGTGCGAGTCTCTTAAATACATGAGAGTAATTAGAAATCCAAAGGACGAGAAAGACACTACTTGGGCTAGGTGTGACGTAGTCAGCCTAGTGGGGACTGACACAAATAGACCGTGTCCTGAACCAAGTGGGTATAAGATGGTGAAGGGAATGAGGCACGATTCATTAGAGCTGCTGAAGGGTTTCAGAATTACTTCTGAGGTCAAACCATTGATCTTTTGATTAATTGGGGGTTATGATGTACTACTAGGTGCCACTCATGATCGTTCTATAATTAGTTGATTATAGACGGCTAACATAAATCGAAAGCCTATTTAGTCACACGCACTACGAGTAATCCGAGGGATTTAAAACGAGTTGAAAATTGGATTTTCCAATCAAGAGAAATAAGTCGAATCTGAGTTAATCAGAGGCGCAACGGAAACTTAAAATGGCTAAGTCTTTTGAAGGCTTGTTGGGCGAATTAAATGAGTTTAATTCGCGATCGGTTCGGCTCGGTTTGGCCGGCCAAAGAGGGTGTTAACCCCCTTTGGTTTGGCCGGCCACAACAAGGGGAAGAAACCAATTTATTTGGTTTAATTAATAAAATAAATCTAGCGCGATTTGTTTTATAAATTATGGATAAATAAATTTGTATAAAGAAATTTATATAAATAAATTTATAGAAATTTATTCTTTTATGAAAATTAAAATGATCCATGGAATGGTTTATTTTAATTTTATAAAATCAATTATGAATTGATTTTTTCATAATAAGAAAGTTTATAAATTTCTTATAAAATTTATTCCATAATTAAAGGAGAGAGGTATTTGTTTTATTATAAAGTTAGTTATAATAAAACTAGGCATAACGGAATTATTCATAAGAAAGATTATAAGATAAATTTCTTATGAAAATTAATTCCGTTAATTCCGTTAAGAGAGAGACTTGGCAAGGGAGAAGCAACTATATAAGGAACCAAAGGCAAGCCTTGAATTCCCTATCAATTAATCAAGAGATTAGTTGCTCTCTCTCTCTCTACACGCCTCTCTCTCTCTAAGGCCGGCGCCCCTCTCTCTCTAGGGCCGGCTCTCTCTCCTCCCCTAGGGCCGGCGCAACTCCCAAGGTGGGCGTGAGCTTCATCCACCAAGACGACCTCGGAGAAGAAGAAGCGGATCACATCTCCTTCCTTCTCGGAATTTAGATTCCGTCCCTTGGTGGTTAGTTTCCTTTCTTCTCTCTTGATCTTCTAGTTGTGCCTTTAGAGAATCTAGTAGTTCTCGTCGGCACAAAACTCGTGGCTTTGCGAAGTCATCCCGAAGAGAACTCGGCGTGGACGCGAATAGAGGCGGAGCTTCCAAGGGACGCTACGGTTGGATCTCGTCCCTTACTTCGAGTTACGCGAGGTACTAAGTAAATTAGTTTACTTTTCCGCAAAGTTTTAATTTATGATCATGTCCACACATCATAAGGTTGCATGCTAGATACGTGGTTAAAATGATTTGAGAAATTATTTTATGCTAACTCTTCCGCTGCACGTAAAAATTTAAAATTTTACGAACCCGTATCCTTGTCAACATGCACCCGGTCCCAATAGTGGTATCAGAGCCGGTTAGTGTTCGACATAATCATAAAATTGTTTTGCGGAAAACTTTGTCATGATCTCAATTTTGGAAAATTTTTTAATTATGGAAACTTTCCAATTATAATAAATTTTAGATTTAGGAATTTCAAAGTTTGGAAATCCTCATGAAATTTCGCAAACGTTTGAAATTTCCTAGTTTCTGAAATTTTATAATAATTGTGAAAACTTCCCATCTTTGGAAACTTTCCAATCTTGGAAATTTTCTATTTTAGAAATTTTCCAACTTTGGAAATATGTAAGTTTTCTTTGTACCAGAAACTTACAATTATTCTGAAAACCTATTATGAAATCTCGCAATTTTGGACACTTTCTTTCAAGAAAGTCTAGACAAATTATGGACAATTAATTGACAATTAAATTTGAATTGGTTTTTAAATTGACAACAAAATTCTTTATTTTGGATTGAGCCTCGGGGAGCCGTCCAATTTAAAGTTAGTTGTTGTAATTTAATTTCCCAATTTTAAATGAAATTGTCATGTTTAATTTGGTTGCGCTTCCGAAGCGGACCAAATTGGATTTACGACAAATTACTTTTCTTTGGGTATCTGAGCCTCGGGGAGCCACCCTTAGAAAATGATTTGTTGTAATTAATTAAATCCATGAATAAAATATGTTTTAAGAGGTGATGCTCTTACATATTGTTGTCTCCAAAATTAATTAGGAAAATAGTTTCCTATAGAGTTTCTTAAATGAGATTTTCATGAAAATAATATGTGGTTGAATTAAGGGAATTGTCTCTTAATTTAACAAGTTTTGATTTAGAGAAATCAAAGTCTTGAACATATTATTTCCGAAATTGATTATGACAATTTAGGAAATTGTTTCCCAAAACAATTCCTTCAATAAAGTATGAAAATAGAATTAGGAAATCCGGTTCCTAATTCAATTAATGAGACTTGATAACTTAAGTCACATACATACTTTATTAAGGAAATCGTTAGTCATGACATGATTATATGTCATGAATGTGCTTAGAAAAGAAAGGATGAGACCCAAAACCCCTAACAAAATATTAAGGCTAACACCTTCCATTAATATGGTTAGAATCGGAGTTTTGTTTCTCGTTTGGGTTGATGGACACATCCATGCCTGGCTTGAACCTCAACATGTTCAAACCATGGAATTAATTTATGAATAATATAGTTGGAGTCAGAGGTCAATCCTTAGTTTTGGTTGTTGGACACATCCAAGCCTGACTAAACGGTTGAATGAGCTCCAACCATATTAAAACTATTTCTTGATTAATGGGTCAGCCTTAAGCTTGGAGCATCGATTTGTTGTGCCACAGCCAAGGTCGATGTAAAGAGAGGTGCAGTTGGGTGCTATGTACAATGTTGCATACTTGTTAATGAGTTAACAACCCAATGATTTATGCAAACATTCAATTAGTTGATAGCATAAAGTGATAGTTACATATATGTGATATGTAATCGGTATGATTACCTACCTTCGTAGCTAAGAAAAACTTAATGGCCACAGCCATGGTGGTTCTTATCTATGGTTGGATATCAACCTATTTGGAGATGTTCCTATGATCTCCCGAATTGATAAAAAGGGTTATTCAATTTGAAAAATAAATAGGATTTTTATTAATGTATGTTGATACATTCTTTAATCATTCTTCTCACATAATCTCAATTTGTATTTCTAGGATAATCACTCGATCATGTCTTCTCTGAATTTGCGTTCCATTTTGGACACTAATAAACTGACTGGGCCAAACTTCATGGACTGACTTCGAAACCTGAGGATAGTCCTCATGGCAGAGAAGCTTGCCTATGTCCTTGAAGATCAACTTCCCAACCATCCTCCGGAAGGTGCAACTCCAGACCAACTAGTGGCCTATCAGAAACATGTGACCGATTCTGAACTTGCGAGTTGCATCATGCTAGCCTCTATGGTACCTGAGTTGCAAAAACAGCATGAGCATATGGATGCTTATACCATCATCTTCCATCTTCATGAGTTGTTTGAAGAGCAGGCGAGATCCGAAAGGTTCGAAGTCTCCAGACTCCTCTTCACCACTAAGATGCAGGAAGGCACTTCTGCCTCACAGTTTGTGTTAAAGATGTTGGGGGTACATAGAGCGACTGAACACACTCGGTTTTGCAATGGATCATGAACTAAGTATTGACTTAATTCTGAGTTGTTTGCCCAAAAGTTATTCACAATTTGTGATGAACTATCGGATGAACAAACTAGAGACCACCATTCCTGAGTTGCTCAACCTGCTGAAGACTGTGGAGCCTTCTGTAAAGCCGGATCAAAAGGCGGTACTGTTAGTTGGTTCCTCGAAGAAAGGTTCTAAGAGGAAGGCCAAAGAACAGAATAAAGGGAAGAAGAAAAAGGCCAAAAAGACTGAAAAGAAACCAAAAGGAACTTGCCATCATTGTGGCAAGGAGGGTCACTGGCGAAGAAACTGCAAGGTTTATCTTGAGTCCTTGAAGAATAAGGCATCCGATGCCCCATCCTCTTCAGGTATCTTCGTTATTGAATGTCACTCTATTTCCTCAAATACCTGGGTACTTGATACTGGGTGTAGCTCACATATATGTAATGACATACAGGGCTAAGGAAT
>JAGFNQ010000200.1:270752-290998 GCA_024364735.1 Boesenbergia rotunda
TTATCCCGCTCGTCCAAGGTGCGCCGGATCTCTTGCACGTTCAAGTGTCCGTGCCTCTACTCGTATCCACACGGACACAATCTCTCAACTCTGAGAGAGCTACCTTAGTTGTGCTAGCAACTTGAGGTAGCTCGCAGAACACCAAGAACCCTACAATAGGGTTGTTGGGACCGGGTGCATGTCGACAAGGATACGGGTTCGTAAAACTTTAAATTTTTACGTGCAGCGGAAGAATTAGCATAATAATTTCTCAAATTATTTTAACCACGTATCTAGCATGCTACCTTATGATGTGTGGACATGATCATAAATTAAAAACTTTTGCGGAAAAGTAAACTAATTTACTTTGTACCTCGCGTAACTCGAAGAAAAGGGACGAGATCCAACCGTAGCGTCCCTTGGAAGCTCCGCCTCTATTCGCGTCCACGCCGAGTTCTCTTCGGGATGACTTCGCAAAGTCACGAGTTTTGTGCCGACGAGAACTACTAGATTCTCGGAAGGCACAACTAGAACAACAAGAGAAAAGAATGGAAACTAACCAAAAGGAAACGGAATCTAAATTCCGGGAAGGAGGGAGATGCGATCCGCTTCTTCTTCTTCTTGGTTGGCTTCTCCTTGGTGTTGTTGGCTCACGGCAACCACTTGGAGATGATGGAGTGCCGGCCCTAGGGTTTGCAAAGGGGCGCCGGCCCTAAGATGACAAAGGGGCGCCGGCCCTAGGAGGGAAGGAGAGGAGAGGAAGAGGAAGGGAGCAACTAATCTCTTGATTAATTGATTGGAATTCAAGGCTTGCCTTTGGTTCCTTTATATAGTAGCCTCTCTATTGCCAAGTCTCCCTTTTAACGGAATTAATGGAATAAATTTTCATAAGAAATTTATCTCATAAATTTTCTTATCAATTATTCCGTTATGTCAAGTTTTATTATAACTAACTTTATAATAAAACAAATACATCTCTCCTTTTAATTATGGAATAAAATTTGAATAAAATTTTCTTATCATGGAAAAATCAATTCATAATTGATTTTATAAATTAAAATTAAACCAATTCATAATTCATTTTAATTTCCATAAAAAGAATAAATTTCTACAATTTTCTTTATATAAATTTCTTTATATAAATTAATTTATATATCCATAATTTTATAAAACAAATCGCGCTTGATTTATTTTATAATTTAAACCAATTAAATTGGTTTCACGCTTTTATTGTGGTCGGCCAAACCAAAGAGGGTGGGCACCCTCTTTGGCCGGCCACACCAAGCCCTTCCCTCGCGAATTAAACGCATTTAATTCGCCCAATAAGCCTTCAAAAGACTTAGCCATTTTAAGCTTCCGATGCGCCTCTGATAAATTCAGATTCGACTTATTTCTCTTGATTGGAAAATCTAATTTTCAACTCGTTTTAAATCCCTCGGATCACTCGTAGTGCGTGTGACTAAATACGCTTTCGATTTATGTTGGCCGTCTATAATCAACCAATTATAGAACGATCATGAGTGTCACCTAGTAGTACATCATGACCCCCAATTAATCGAAAGATCAACGGTTGACCTCAGAAATAATTCTGAAACACTTCAGCAGCTCTAATGAATCGTGCCTCATTCCCTTCACCATCTTATAGCCACTTGGTTCAGGACATGGTCTGTGTGTGTCAGTCCCCACTAGGCTGACTACGTCACACCTAGCCTAAGTAATGTCTTTCTCGTCCTAATGGATTCTAATTACTCACATGAGTCTAAGAGATTCATACTCTGACCATGTCATGCTCTGGCCAGAGGCTTCGAGTAACAATCCGACGACAGGCCTCGGGTATACATCTCCTCGCAAGGAGTGGTGAATCCTTTGTAGGCTGTTCAAACATCTTCGGGCACTTCGGCTTATACCCAACCATCCTGGGTCCACACCTCCATGGAGATACTTGCTTAAGATGTTAAAGTATAAGTCTCCATGACCAAGATGACTTGAACACCGCAAGTCAAAGGAACATCGCACTTAAGCTGCAGTAAGAACTTCACTGACATGTCTATATGTAGATTATCATATGAAGTTTTACAGCTAGTCACTCCAATGAACTAGTTCTCTTAACTAGCATCCATGTTTATCTCCGGACATCCCAATGTCACCAGCCAGTGAGAATCAGCTGATTAGAGAATAACCCATGCTAGTCTCAACAGAATTGACAGTGTACATATTTATCAATTCATCGACTAGGGACAATTTCAATACTTCATAATTGCACATGTAGAGATAATCACTAGTTGTGAATTCATCACAAATTCTCTCATGCTGTGAATTGTATTGCGGACATTCAGTAAATGAGTTTAAGATTTCAATCAAATACATGAACATGTATACTCAAATAGTGAATATTCATTTATTAAAGTAAATGATTACAATCATAAGGCGATTGCCTTAGGACACTTCTCTCATATTACTAAAAAACTCCCACTTGGCCTAATGTCAATCGCTACGGTATCCAATACCACAGGCTCTAACATGACCCTCAAACTTGCTTTGAGGCAAGGCCTTAGTTAAAGGATCCGCTAAATTCCTTTCAGTGGGAATTTTCTCAATTTGTATATCATTTCTACTTATAATCTCTCTGATCAGATGATAGCGACGAAGCACGTGTTTGGATCGCTGATGAGACCTTGGTTCCTTTGCTTGTGCAATAGCTCCATTGTTGTCGCAGTAAACCGGCACTGCTTCATCAATGGTTGGAACCATACCAAGTTTGGAGACAAACTTCTTGATCCAGACTGCTTCTTTTGCTGCTTTCGAAGCCGCGATATATTCCGCTTCCGTGGTAGAATCCACTACGGTGTCTTGTTTATAACTCTTCCAAGTTATTACGCCTCCATTCAAAGTAAATACGTATCCAGACTGGGATTTTGAGTCATCCTTATCTGTCTGGAAACTGGCATCTGTATACCCACGTATTACCATATCTCCTTCTCCATATATTAGGAACACATCCTTAGTTCTTCTTATGTACTTAAGGATTATCTTGACAGCCACCCAATGATCCATTCCTGGATCCGACTGGTATCTGCTTGTGACGCTCAGAGCATACGATACATCGGGCCTAGTACATAACATAGCATACATGATAGATCCTATCGCGGATGCATAAGGAATCTTATTCATGCAAATCCTCTCGTCTTCTGTGCGCGGACACATAGACTTTGAAAGGTTGATCCCATGCCTGATGGGAAGGTAACCTTTCTTGGATTCCGACATGCTAAACCTTTTTAGCACTCGGTCTATATATGTAGACTGTGAAAGACCAAGCAACCGTTTTGATCTATCTCTATAGATTCTAATCCCAAGGATATAGGTTGCTTCTCCCAGGTCTTTCATAGAGAAAGTTTTGGACAACCAAATTTTAACTGTCTGTAAGACTGATATATCGTTTCCTATAAGCAATATGTCATCGACATATAGCACTAGGAATACGACAGCACTCCCACTAACCTTCTTGTACACACAAGGTTCGTCAGGATTTTGTGAGAAATCAAACTCTTTGATTGTCTCATCAAAACGAATGTTCCAGCTCCTGGATGCTTGCTTCAGTCCATATATGGATCGTCGAAGCTTGCATACTTTGGTTTTATCAACCGATGTGAAACCTTCAGGTTGTATCATGTATACATCCTCAAGCATGTTTCCATTAAGGAAAGCTGTTTTCACATCCATTTGCCATATCTCATAATCATAATGAGCTGCTATGGCTAGGAGCATCCGAATGGATTTAAGCATAGCTACTGGCGAATAGGTTTCGTCATAATCAATTCCTTGTTTTTGACGGTATCCTTTTGCCACTAATCTAGCCTTAAAGGTAACTACATTACCTTCCATGTCGGTTTTCTTCTTGAAAACCCACTTGCACCCTATGGGCTTAATCCCTTCAGGTGGGTTAACCAAGTCCCATACTTGATTTTCGTACATGGAATCCATTTCCGACTTCATGGCCTCAAGTCATTTGTCCCTTTCTGAACTTTTCAGAACATCTTCATAACTGATAGGTTCATCATTGCTTATGAGTAACACGTCGTTCGATTCACTTATGAGAAATCCGAATCTCTCTGGAATATTGCGTGTCCTATCAGACCTACGAAGAGGTGGTGTTGTTTTAGGTTCAACTGATAGCTCATCACTATGAGTTGTCGGTTGTGGGTCTAGACTAGGTGTCTCTGTAATGTCTATTGGAGTTTCTTGAACTTCATCAAGTTTAATGTCACTCCCACTGTTTTCTTGTAAAAGAAATTCTCTTTCCAGAAATACAGCATGCCTTGAAACAAACACCTTTTGTTCCAAGGGATGATAGAATTGGTAACCCTTCGTTTCCTTAGGGTATCCAATAAATAGACATTTATCAGACTTAGCATCCAATTTGTCTGATATAGTCCGCTTCACATAAGCAGGACAACCCCATATCTTAAGGTGAGTTAAGTGAGGTTTCTTACTATTCCATGTCTCATATGGAGTAGTAGAGACTACCTTGGTCGGGACTCTGTTTAGCAAGTAAACAGCTGTCTTAAGTGCATAGCCCCAAAAGGATTTTGGAAGAGTTGCATGATTCATCATCGACCTAACCATGTCCATCAAGGTTCGGTTGCGCTTCCCGAGTTCCTAACTCGGGCTTGGTCTTCCCGAGTTCCTAACTCGGGCTTCCTAACCGACCTCCCGAGTTTCCACTCCAGCTCAGGTCTCCCGAGTTCCCAACTCGGGCTCAGGCCTCCCGAAGCATTGTGTCCTTTGTGTGTGACCCAATAGGTTCTCGTGACGTTGGCAATGTGCCTAAACACTTTAGACACATAAGCAATCAGCGGCATCTAGCAATGCATCATTGCTACCCAAGTAACATGAAAAGTCGAGATCCGACTAAACCTCCGTGACTATCATAATGTATGACCTCGTCCTTCTATCCTTGATATCTAGATTGACAAATGAGGAATAGACCGTGTCATCCTCAATCAATCTTGTGTTTCTTGATCCCCGAGTAGACTCACTGAAACAAATGAGCTCAATATCTCATATTGACTCATTTGAGCATGGTCATGCGTTTTAGTAGTCCTACTCGATCTTTCAGTTGGTATCAGAGCCGGTGCGTTTTGGAAGATCTAACAATCAACCAGAACATCTGAAATGACGTTTCAAGAGGGATACTCCACCGCACGACCACCGTTCTTCGACGGCAACGACTTCGCATACTGGAAAGGTAGAATGCAATACTATCTTATGAATGACATAGAGACTTGGATAAGTGTTGCAGATGGCTTCGAGGCGCCCGTCAATGAAAGAGGAGATCCTACACCCATGAGAACATGGTCCAAAGAAGTGATGAAGAGGGCGCAATTAAATGCCAAGGCCACTACTACACTGCAGTGCGGGCTCTCTAAGGAGCAACTGAACAAAGTGGGGTCATTCAAGAGCGCCAAAGAGCTATGGGACAAGTTGGTAGAACTGAACGAGGGGTCAAACGAGTCCAGAAGAGCCAAGAAGGACTTGTTGGTGGCCCAACTGCAATCACTCTCCATGAAGAGCAACGAGACAGTCAGTCAGCTGCATGGAAGGGTAAAGGAAGTGATCAACGAGCTCCATGTAATTGGAGAGAAAATTGAAAATTGGGATATCGTCAGGTATGTCTTACAAGCCTTCCCGAGAACCACCCTGTGGGCATCCATGGTCGATGCTTACAAGGTATCGAGGGATTTATCCTTAGTCAAATTAGACGATTTATTTTATGAATTTGAACTGCACGAGCAAGCTAATATTTCGGCAAAAGAGAAAGGTATTGCTTTAGTTGCAGAGAAAGAGAAGAAGAGGAGAAAGGAGAAGAAGAAGGTGATCTACTCATCATCCTCGGACTCGGAGGAGTCAAGCGCCTCCATGGATAGTGACCAAGAGGCCTTTATGGTAAGGAAATTTCGTAAGACATTTAAAAGTTTTTCTAACAAATCATATGCTAGAAAAGGGGCCAAAGGTAAGGGTAAGGCCAAGGAGATCATATGCTACAACTATCACCAAGAGGGACATATGAAGAACGAATGTCCCCAGTTGAAGAAGAGGGAGGACAAGAAAGAAGAGAAGAAGAAGAATGACAAGAAGAAGTCAAAGGGAAAGGAGAAGAGTGCCACGAATCTCAAGGCGACCTGGGACGATCCCTCATCCTCAGAGGAAGAAGAAGAGCAAGTCTCCCACTTCGCTCTTATGGCACAAGATGGTTCAGATTCTTCAGACGATAAACGGAGCTCAAGCAGTGAAGATGAGAGCTCCTCCACCTTATCATCATCAGAGTCAGAGGCTTCGGTAAGTGAGGTATACCACTTACCCTCTTCTATCTTAGTGAAAATTATTTCTAGCACAAACATGGATTTAGCTAAGGCTAGAAGTAGAATTAAGGATCTTAAGGAAGAAATTGCCATGCTTAGAGTAGAAGCTATTAAACTCAAGAATTTGCATGCTAGCTCCACCTCTTCAGATGTTTCACATATTGAAATTGAAAATAAGGAGTTAAGGAAACAAGTAGATGACCTCACAAAGGCCCTTAGAAAATTCCAAGTAGGATCAAGTAACCTTGACATGATCATAAACAGTCAAAGGGCTGTATATAACAAGGTCGGATTAGGTTATAGGCCTAAGACCAAGGAGGTAGTTTTTGTTTCACTTACCGGTAGGATTGGTGCATCTAGGAGATTAGAGGCTAGGGGAACCACCAAGAAGGCATGGGTACCTAAGAAATTTTTAAATGATGCTTATGGATCTAAGATTTGGGTACCAAAAGAGTATGTTTTCCGTGTTGTCTAGCTAAAGGTGAAGGAGGCCCCAACCTCGTGGATAGTAGATAGTGGATGCTCAAGACACATGACCGGGGATGTGAGCAAGTTCACCACTATTAGCTACCTAAGAGAAGGAACGGTCTCTTTTGGAAACAGTGGAAAGTTAAGGATCATTGGTAGGGGCACAATTGAGGTATCTCCAAATATTTCGATTCATAAGGTACTCTTGATTAAGGATATGAAGTTTAATTTATTAAGTGTAAGTCAATTATGTGATGCCGGGTTTAGAGTAGAATTTCATGCTAAGAAATGTGTAATTAGACATAATGAATCAAACACTATCATATTAGCAGGGTTTAGAGAGGCAAACATATATTATCTTGATCTATCTTATGCTACTAACAATGTTGTTAAGTGTCTCATGTCCAAAGAAGAAGAAGGGTGGTTATGGCACCAGAGACTTGGACACGTCAACATGAGGAACATTACAAGAGTGGCCAAGGAAGAATTGGTGAAGGGGCTCCCAATGATCAAGTACGAAAAGAACAAGTTATGTGATGCATGTCAAGAGGGTAAGCAATCCAAAGCATCACACAAAGGTAAAACCTTAAGTACCACTTCTTTGCCCTTAGAACTTTTACATATAGACTTGTTTGATTGTCATAGTACTCCATCACTTGTAGGGAGTAAGTATTGCTTAGTGATAGTGGATGACTTTTCTAGGTTCACTTGGGTCCATATCATGAAACATAAGGATGATACTGTTGGGACCGGGTGCATGTCGACAAGGATACGGGTTCATAAAATTTTTAAATTTTTACGTGCAGCGGAAGAATTAGCATAAAATAATTTCCTAAATTATTTTAACCACGTATCTAGCATGCAACCTTATGATGTGTTGACATAATCATAAATTAAAACATTGCGGAAAAGTAAACTAATTTACTTTGTACCTCGCGTAACTCGAAGAAAGGAACGAGATCCAACCGTAGCGTCCCTTGGAAGCTTCGCCTCTATTCGCGTCCATGCCGAGTTCTCTTCGGGATGACTTCACAAAGCCACGAGTTTTGTGCTGACGAGAACTACTAGATTCTCTAATAGCACAACTAGAACAACAAGAGAAAAGAATGGAAACTAACCACCAAGAATCGGAATCGAATTCCGAGAAGGAAGGAGATGTGATCCGCTTCTTCTTCTTCTTGGTTGGCTTCTCCTTCTTCTTGATAGCTCACGGCAACCACCCTAGGGTGT
This sequence comes from Boesenbergia rotunda, assembly GCA_024364735.1. Classification (NCBI taxonomy): domain Eukaryota; kingdom Viridiplantae; phylum Streptophyta; class Magnoliopsida; order Zingiberales; family Zingiberaceae; genus Boesenbergia; species Boesenbergia rotunda. The sequence continues at coordinate 278,789 of JAGFNQ010000200.1, forward strand.
GCTAGGGGCGCCGGGTCTAGGTGGGATGAAGGGGAGCCGGCCCTAATCCTATTAAGGGGCGCCGGCCCTAATGGGGAAGAGAGAAGAGAAGAGAAGAGAATAAGAGAGAGAGGGAGCTTCTAATCTTTTGATAACTCAATTATCAATTTTTTTGGAATTAAAGGCTTGCCTTTGGTTCCTTATATAGTTGCTTCTCCCTTGCTAAGTCTCCTCTTTAACGGAATTTTACATAAGAAATTTATCCTATAAATTCTCTTATTAATTATTCCGTTTAAACCAAGTTTTATTATAACTAACTTTATAATACCTTCTCTCCTTTTATTATGGAATAAATTTTATAAGAAATATATAAACTTTCTTATTATGAAAAAATCAATTCATAATTGATTTTATAAAATTAAAATAAACCAATTCATCGATTATTTTAACTTCCATAAAAGAATAAATTTCTATAAATTTATTTATATAAATTTCTTTATACAAATTTATTTATCCATAATTTATAAAATAAATCGTGCTAGATCTATTTTATTAATTAAACCAAATAAAATGGTTTTCTCCCTTTAATGTGGCCGGCCAAACCAAAGAGGGTGGGCACCCTCTTTGGCCGGCCATTTCAAGCCCCACCAATCGCGAATTAAACTCATTTAATTCGCCCAACAAGCCTTCAAAAGACTTAGCCAATTTTAGCTTCCATTGCGCCTCTGATTAACTCAGATTCGACTTATTTCTCTTGATCGGAAAATCCAATTTTCAACTCGTTTTAAATCCCTCGGATTACTCGTAGTGCGTGTGACTAAATAGGCTTTCGATTTATGTTGGCCGTCTATAATCAACTAATTATAGAACGATCATGAGTGGCACCTAGTAGTACATCATGACCCCCAATTAATCGAAAGATCAACGGTTTGACCTCAGAAGTAATTCTGAAACCCTTCAGCAGCTCTAATGAATCGTGCCCCATTCCCTTCACCACCTTATACCCACTTGGTTCAGGACATGGTCTGTTTGTGTCAGTCCCCACTAGACTGACTACGTCACACCTAGCCCAAGTAGTGTCTTTCTCGTCCTTTGGATTTCTAATTACTCTCATGTATTTAAGAGACTCGCACTCTAAACATGATATACTCTGGCCAGAGGTTTTGAGTAACAATCCGACGATAGGCCTGGGTATACATCTCCTCGCAAGGAGTGGTGAATCCTTTGTAGGCTGGTCAAACATCTTCCGGCAATTCGGCTTATACCCAATCATCCTGGGTCCACACCTCCTTGGAGATGCTTGCTTAAGATGTTAAAGTATAAGTCTCCATGACCAAGATGACTTGAACACCGCAAGTCAAAGGAACATCGCACTTAAGCTGCAGTAAGAACTTCATTGACATATCTACATGTAGATTCTCATATGAAGTCTTACAGCTAGTCACTCCAATGAACTAGTTCCCTTAACTAGCATCCATGTTTATCTCCGGACATCCCAATGTCACCAGCCAGTGAGAATCAGCTGATTAGAGAATAACCCATGCTAGTCTCAACAGAATTGATAATGTCTGTTTTTATCAATTCATTGACTAGGGATATTTTCAATACTTCACAATTGCACATTTAGAGATAATCACTAGTTGTGATCCCATCACAAATTCTCTTATGCTGTGAATTGTATTGCGGACATTCAGTAGATGAGTTTAAGATCTCAATCAAACACACAAACATGTATACTCAAATAGTGAATTATCATTTATTAAAATGAATATTTACAATCATAAGGCGATTGCCTTAGGACACTTCTCTCATATCACTAACAAACTCGCACTTGGCCTAATGTCAATCGCTACGGTATCCAATACCACAGGCTCTAACATGACCCTCAAACTTGTTTTGAGGCAAGGCCTTAGTTAAAGGATCCGCTAAATTCCTTTCAGTGGGAATTTTCTCAATTTGTATGTCATTCCTACTTATAATCTCTCTGATCAGATGATAGCGTCGAAGCACGTGTTTGGATCGCTGATGAGACCTTGGTTCCTTCGCTTGTGCAATAGCTCCATTGTTGTCACAGTAAACCGGCACTGCTTCATCAATGGTTGGAACCACACCAAGTTCTGAGACAAACATCTTGATCCAAACTGCTTCCTTTGCTGCTTCCGAAGCTGCGATATATTCCGCTTCCGTGGTAGAATCCGATACGGTGTCTTGTTTGGAACTTTTCCAACTTACTGCGCCTCCATTCAAAGTAAATACGTATCCAGACTGTGATTTAGAGTCATCCTTATCTGTCTGGAAACTGGCATCTGTATACCCACGTATTACCATATCTCCTTCTCCATATATTAGGAACACATCCTTAGTTCTTCTTAAGTACTTAAGGATTGTCTTGACAGCCGCCCAATGATCCATTCCTGGATCAGACTGGTATCTGCTCGTGACGCTCAGAGCATACGATACATTGGGCCTAGTACATAACATAGCATATATGATAGATCCTATCGCGGATGCATAGGGAATCTTACTCATGCAAATCCTCTCATATTCTGTGCGCGGACACATAGACTTTGAAAGGTTAATCCCATGCCTGATGGGAAGGTAACCTTTCTTGGATTCCGACATGCTAAACCTTTTTAGCACTCGGTCTATATATGTAGACTACGAAAGACCAAGCAACCATTTTGATCTATCTCTATAGATTCTAATCCCAAGGATATAGGTTGCTTCTCCCAGGTCTTTCATGGAGAAAGTTTTGGACAACCAAATTTTAACTGTCTGTAAAACTGATATATCGTTTCCTATAAGTAATATGTCATCGACATATAACACTAGGAATACGACTGCACTCCCACTAACCTTCTTGTACACACAAGGTTCGTCAGGATTTTTGTGAGAAATCGAACTCTTTGATTGTCTTATCAAAATGGATGTTCCAGCTCCTAGATGCCTGCTTCAGTCCATATATGGATCGTCGAAGCTTGCATACTTTGGTCTTATCAACCGATGTGAAACCTTCAGGTTGTATCATGTATACATCCTCAAGCAGGTTTCCATTAAGGAAAGCTGTTTTCACATCCATTTGCCATATCTCATAATCATAATGAGCTGCTATGGCTAGGAGCATCCGAATGGATTTAAGCATAGCTACTGGCGAATAGGTTTCGTCATAATCAATTTCTTGTTTTTGACGGTATCCTTTTGCCACTAATCTAGCCTTAAAGGTAACAACATTACCTTCCATGTCAGTTTTCTTCTTGAAAACCCACTTGCACCCTATGGGCTTAATCCCTTCAGGTGGGTTAACCAAGTCCCATACTTGATTTTCTTACATGGAATCCATTTCCGACTTCATGGCCTCAAGCCATTTGTCCATTTTTGAATTTTTCAGAACATCTTCATAACTGATAGGTTCATCATCGCTTATGAGTAGCACGTCGTTCGATTCACTTACGAGAAATCCGTATCTCTCTGGAATATTGTGTGTCCTATCAGACCTACGAAGAGGTGGTGTTGTTTTAGGTTCAACTGATACCTCATCACTATGAATTATCGGTTGCGGGTCTAGACTATGTGTCTCTGTAATGTCTATTGGAGTTTCTTGAACTTCATCAAGTTCAATGTCACTCCCACTGTTTTCTTGTAAAAGAAATTCTTTTTCTAGAAATACAGCATGCCTTGAAACAAACACCTTTTGCTCCAAGGGATGATAGAATTGGTAAACCTTCGTTTCCTTAGGGTATCCAATAAATAGACATTTATCACATTTAGCATCAAATTTGTCTGATACAATCCGCTTCACATAAGCAGGACAACCCCATATCTTAAGGTGAGTTAAGTGAGGTTTCTTACTATTCCATGTCTCATATGGAGTAGTAGAGACTACCTTGGTCGGGACTCTGTTTAGCAAGTAAACAGCTGTCTTAAGTGCATAACCCCAAAAGGATTTTGGAAGAGTTGCATGATTCATCATAGACCTAACCATGTCCATCAGGTTTTGGTTACGCCTCTTAGATACACCATTATGCTGTGGTGTATACGGCGGAGTCCATTGAGACAATATCCCATTGTCCCTTAGATAATCTTGAAATTCTTGACTTAAGTATTCACCACCCCGATCGGATCGAAGTATTTTAATACTTTTGCCAAGTTGTTTCTCTACTTCATTTCTGAACTCTTTGAATTTCTCAAAAGCTTCAGATTTGTGTTTCATCAAGAACACATACCCGAATCGTGAGTGATCATTGATAAAGGTAATGAAGTAGCTATAGCCTCCTTGTGCAAGAGTTGACATTGGTCCACATACATCAGTATGTATTAGACCAAGCAATTCTCCCACTGGATTACCCTTTCCGGAAAAGGGTAATTTGGTCATCTTGCCTTTTAAGCAGGATTCGCATGTATCAAATGAACCGGGTTCAAATGATTCCAGAATTCCACATCGGTGCAATTCGGTCATGCGTTTTTTGCTAACATGGCCAAGACGGCAATGCCAAGTGTAGGAGTGTAACGCCCGAAAATTCTCGAAACTAATTTTAGAAATATCTTAGAATTTATTCCAAATTTATGGATATTTTTATAGAATTTTTCCGTAAACGAAAGTGGCAAAAAGGGATAAAAATAGAAAATTGCGTAAGTGGGATTTGATCCCTTTACCTACACAAGAGAGAAGAGTGGGCGGACCAGCTGGGCTGGTTTCCTTTTGTTGAAATAGATTAAGGGAAACAATAGATAAGGTATAATTAGGTAAATTCGCCCCCCATAAGTATAAAAGAGGGAGTTACGAGTTTTAGGTTAATTTTCTCCCAACCTAGCGGCGCCGACGCCCTCCCTCACGCACGCGACCTCTCCTCTTCCTCTCTTGCGTTTTCTTCCTCTTCTCCTCTTCTTTTGCCGCCCAAGACAAAGGGGAAGCCAAGGGAAGGTCTCAAGAGGCCCTATTCTCTACGGGGACCCTCGTAGACGCGAGGAGAACGCCAAGAAGCAAGAAGAACGTTGTAGTTCGACGTTCTCTCCGGAATTTCAGATTTTTATTCGTAAGAAAACCTAGCGCAGGACGTAAGTATCCCTCACCTGCAGTATAAGTAGTTTCGTTTGATATTTCATATGCCTTATTTTCTTGTATTTATGCTTTACGATTAGAAATCGTAAAATATGAACAAGCACGCACGTTAGGTGGTTGTTAGAATGTTCCGTTCAGTTAATGCTATAGAAAGATTTAGAGAATAGAAATCCTTGCTTCAGTTTATGATTGGGACCAAGGTCCAGTGGGATGGGCTCCTAGTTGCCCCTAGGTTTAGATAACCTAGTAAAAGCAAGAATCAGAAGAGAAAGAGAAAAGTATAAAAGAACTATTTTATTTTCAGTTGGCATTGTACCGGACTTCGGTCCAGGGATAGGCTCCAAGTTGCCTCTAGGTTTAGATAACCTAGTATGGGATGGGCTCCTAGTTGCCCCTAGGTTTAGATAACCTAGTAGAACCCTAATGGATTCGGGATTTGCTACCTCGGGTTTATTAGGGATGCGCGCACAGTTGGTACATTGCCGGGCCCACAGCAGTTGATTATTACTTTCACCTACTATATGTATTTAGTTTTCAGAAATTCATATTAGCATGTGGTGAATTTAATAATTAGTTTTATGTTAGTTTCAGTTCCAGTTCAGATATATATGTCATGCTATAGCTTACTTTTCAGTTCTAGTTTAGTAGGTGTCATGTCTCAGTTATTTGCCATGACATTTTATGACATGTATTTTAGCATGAGCATAACATGATTGTTTATGAACATGAGCGTGTATTTGCATAGCATGTTTTGAAAAGCATAATCCAAGATTTTATAGTTTTGTGAGGCTAGATGGTATTTACTAAGCTTTATGCTTATTAGTTTGCATTTTCTTATACTGCAGATACAGGTAAAGGAAAGCACTAGTAGCGGAAGCGGCGGGCTTGATGCAAAGTGTGTGTGGTGGTGGAGTTGGAATGAAAGTCTTCGGAACTTGCAAAGCATAGAAAGTCTTTATTATGCTCCTTTAGTTATTCCGCAATAAATTATGTGAACCATGTATGAATTCAATTAGACTTGTATTCGTGGTGCTTAGTATGCTTGAAGTAGTTTATTTACCTGACTTAATATTGGTTTTGTGAATGCTTGATTGTCATGAGTCATTTACTTGTAATATGGTAATTTAAATCCATGCTTAAGCTTTAAAGATAAGAACTTGATACTTTTGATTTATATGCTAAATACTTGAGATATGCTTGTTCTAAGATTAATGCACCATTTAGAATGACATGTGGTAGCTAAGGATGCTTTTAGATATGAGAAATGAATAGTTTCAATAATAAGTTGATACGAACTTGGCACATTCATGTTTATGCTTCTTCATGTCGTTTTATGATTTCTAAGTTGCTATACATGCTAGAAACCCTCCAAAAACATGTAATAAATGCCTTAGAATAGTCGTGGAACATTATTTATGCCATTATGTTTGTTAGATATGATTTTGGTACATTGTGGCTGAAGTTTGGAAATTCTAGCAAATCTGAAAACTGGGATTTCAGAATTACCAGTCAACTGGGAAAATACCAGTCGACTGGTATCGGGCACAGAAACATTCTGTGGCCCGACCAGTCGACTGGCATATAAGCAGTCGACTGGTACTGTGTAAACCAAGGTGGTGTAGAGCAGCTGGTTAGTGCTTTAGCCATGCAACTTAGAGGTTGGGGTATCGAATCCTGCCAAGATAATAAAATAAAAGTTTTGCTTTATTTTGGGCTAGTTAGTACTTTCAATATGTTTATGAATTGTTAGTTCAGTAAATAGTAAAATAAGAATTTTTAAAAATTCTCCCAGTTGGTTTAGCATTATAAGAAATCATTAATTAGTCAGTTAGTCAGTTAGTTAGTAGCGATCCGCCTTACAGCTAGTACCAGAAGGCGGGTCGTTACAAGGAGTCTATTCGATTATCTATTCGAGCACGTTTGTTGCTAACTTCGATATTGAAAACGTCACTGGATAAATCTAACGTGTAGATACCATTGCACAAAGTTCCATTCCCATAAAGAACGCCATTTAAAGTTATGTAACAACAATTGTTACTAAAAGTTAAATGATAACCCTTTTCATTCAAACATGAAATAGATACAATGTTCTTTATTAACGAAGGAACAAAATAACAATTATCCAATTCTAAGACACGTCCAGTGGGGAGCTTTAGCAAATATGTTTCGATGGCAACAACAGTAATCTTTGCTCCATTCCCAACTCGCAAATCCGCTTCTCCTTTGACGAGTCTTCTTCTATTCCTTAGCCCCTGTATGTCATTACATATATGTGAGCTACACCCAGTATCAAGTACCCAGGTATTTGAGGAAATAGAGTGACATTCAATAACGAAGATACCTGAAGAGGATGGGGCATCGGATGCCTTCTTCTTCAAGGACTCAAGATAAACCTTGCAGTTTCTTCGCTAGTGACCCTCCTTGCCACAATGATGGCAAGATCCTTTTGGTTTCTTTTCAATCTTCTTGGCCTTTTTCTTCTTCCCTTTGTTCTGTTCCTTGGCCTTCCTCTTAGAACCTTTCTTCGAGGAACCAACTAACAGTACCGCCTTTTGATCCGGCTTTACAGAAGGCTCCACAGTCTTCAGCAGGTTGAGCAACTCAGGAATGGTGGTCTCCAGTTTGTTCATCCGATAGTTTATCACAAATTGTGAATAACTCTTGGGCAAACAACTCAGAATTAAGTCAATACTTAGTTCATGATCCATTGCAAAACCGAGTGCGCTCAGTCGCTCAATGTACCCCAACATCTTTAACACAAACTGCGAGGCAGAAGTGCCTTCTTGCATCTTAGTGGTGAAGAGGAGTTTGGAGACTTCGAACCTTTCGGATCTCGCCTGCTCTTCAAACAACTCATGAAGATGGAAGATGATGGTATAAGCATCCATATGCTCATGCTGCTTTTGCAGCTCAGGTACCATAGAGGCTAGCATGATGCAACTCGCAAGTTTAGAATCGGTCACATGTTTCTGATAGGCCAACAATTGGTCTGGAGTTGCATTCTCTGGAGGATGGGTGGGAAGTTGATCTTCAAGGACATAAGCAAGCTTCTCTGCCTTAAGGACTATCCTTAGGTTTCGAAGCCAGTCCATGTAGTTTGGCCCAGTCAGTTTATTGGTGTCCAAAATGGAACGCAAGTTTAGAGAAGACATGATCGAGTGATTATCCTAGAAATACAAATTGAGCTTATATGAGAAGAATGATTAAAGAATGTATCAACATACATAAATAAAATCCTATTTATTTTTCAAATTGAATAACCCCTTTTTTCAATTCGGGAGATGGTAGGAACATCTCCAAATAGGTTGATATCCAACCATAGATAAGAACAACCATGACTGTGGCCATCAAGTTTTTCTTAGCTATGAAGGTAGGTAATTACACCGATTACATATCACATATATGTAACTATCACTTTATGCTATCAACTAATTGAATGTTTGCATAAATCATTGGGTTGTTAACTCATTAACAAGTATGTAACATTATACATAGCACTCAATTGCACCTCTCTTTACATCGACCTTGGCTGTGGCACAACAAATCGATGCTCCAAGCTTAAGGCTGACCCATTAATCAAGAAATAGTTTTAATATGGTTGGAGCTCATTCAACCGTTTAGTCAGGCTTGGATGTGTCCAACAACCAAAACTAAGGATTGACCTCTGACTCCAACTATATTATTCATAAACTAATTCCATGGTTTGAACATGTTGAGGTTCAAGTCGGGCATGGATGTGTCCATCAACCCAAACGAGAAACAAAACTCCGGTTCTAACCATATTAATGGAAGGTGTTGGCCTTAATATTTTGTAAGGGGTTTTGGGTCTCATCTTTTCTAAGCACATTCATGACATATGTCATGACTAACGATTTCCTTAATAAAGTATGTATGTGACTTAAGTTATCAAGTCTCATTAATTGAATTAGGAACCGGATTTCCTAATTCTAATTTCATACTTTATTAAAGGAATTATTTTGGGAAACAATTTCCTAAATTATCATAATCAATTTCGAAAATAATATGTTTAAGACTTTGATTTCTCTAAATCAAATCTTATTAAATTAAGAGGCAATTCCCTAAATTCAACGACATATTATTTTTATGAAAATCTCAATTAAGAAAACTCTATAGGAAACCATTTTCCTAATTAATTTTGGAGACAACAACATGTAAGAGCATCACCTCTTAAATCATGTTTTATTCATAGATTTAATTAATTACAATAAATCGTTTTTTAAGGGTGGCTCCCCGAGGCTCAGATACCCAAAGAAAAGTAATTTGTCGTAAATCCAATTTGGTCCGTTTCGGAAACGCAACCAAATCAAACATGACAATTTCATTCAAAATTGGGAAATTAAATTACAACAACTAACTTTAAATTGGACGGCTCCCCGAGGCTCAATCCAAAATAAAGAATTTTGTTAATAATTTAAAGCCAATTCGAATTTGAAATTGTCAACTAATTATCCATAAATTTGTCTAGACTTTCTCAAAAGAAAGTGCCCAAAATTGCGAGGTTTCATAATAGATTTTCAGAATGGTTGTAAGTTTCTGGTACAAAGAAAACTTACATATTTCCAAAATTGGAAAATTTCTAAAATTAGAAAAATTTCCAAAATTGGAAAGTTTCCAAAGATGGGAAGTTTTCACAATTATTATAAAATTTCAGAAACTAGAAAATTTCAAAAGTTTGCGAAATTTCATGAGGATTTCCAAACTTTGAAATTCCTAAATCTAAAATTTATCATAATTGGAAAGTTTCCATAATTGAAAATTTTTCCAAAATTGAGATCATGACAATGTGTTTCGCAAAACAATTATATGATTATGTCGAACACTAACCGGCTCTGATACCACTGTTGGGACCGGGTGCATGTCGACAAGGATACGGGTTCGTAAAATTTTTAAATTTTTACGTGTAGCGGAAGAATTAGCATAAAATAATTTCCTAAATTATTTTAACCACGTATCTAGCATGCAACCTTATGATGTGTTGACATAATCATAAATTAAAACATTGTGGAAAATTAAACTAATTTACTTTGTACCTCGCGTAACTCGAAGAAAGGAACGAGATTCAATCGTAGCGTCCCTTGGACGCTTCGCCTCTATTCGCATCCACGCCGAGTTCTCTTTGGGATGACTTTGCAAAGCCACGAGTTTTGTGCTGACGAGAACTACTAGATTCTCTAAAAGCACAACTAGAACAACAAGAGAAAAGAATGGAAACTAACCACCAAGAATCGGAATCGAATTCCGAGAAGGAAGGAGATGTGATCCGCTTCTTCTTCTTCTTGGTTGGCTTCTCCTTCTTCTTGATAGCTCACGGCAACCACCCTAGGGTGTGCTAGGGGCGCCGACCCTAGGTGGGATGAAGGGGAGCCGGCCCTAATCCTATTAAGGGGCGCCGGCCCTAATGGGGAAGAGAGAAGAGAAGAGAAGAGAATAAGAGAGAGAGGGAGCTTCTAATCTTTTGATAACTCAATTATCAATTTTTTTTGGAATTAAAGGCTTGCCTTTAGTTCCTTATATAGTTGCTTCTCCCTTGCTAAGTCTCCTCTTTAATGGAATTTTACATAAGAAATTTATCCTATAAATTCTCTTATTAATTATTCCGTTTAAACCAAGTTTTATTATAACTAACTTTATAATAAAACAAATACATTCTCTCCTTTTATTATGGAATAAATTTTATAAGAAATTTATAAACTTTCTTATTATGAAAAAATCAATTCATAATTGATTTTATAAAATTAAAATAAACCAATTCATGGATTATTTTAACTTCCATAAAAGAATAAATTTCTATAAATTTATTTATATAAATTTCTTTATACAAATTTATTTATCCATAATTTATAAAATAAATCGTGCTAGATCTATTTTATTAATTAAACCAAATAAAATGGTTTTCTCCCTTTAATATGGCCGGCCAAACCAAAGAGGGTGGGCACTCTCTTTGGCCGGCCATTTCAAGCCCCACCAATCGTGAATTAATCTTATTTAATTCGCCCAACAAACCTTCAAAAGACTTAGCCAATTTTAGCTTCCATTGCGCCTCTGATTAACTCAGATTCGACTTATTTCTCTTGATCGAAAAATCCAATTTTCAACTCGTTTTAAATCCCTCGGATTACTCGTAGTGCGTGTGACTAAATAGGCTTTCGATTTATGTTGGCCGTCTATAATCAACTAATTATAGAACGATCATGAGTGGCACCTAGTAGTACATCATGACCCCCAATTAATCGAAAGATCAACGGTTTGACCTCAGAAGTAATTCTGAAATCCTTCAGCAGCTCTAATGAATCGTGCCCCATTCCATTCACCACCTTATACCCACTTGGTTCAGGACATGGTCTGTTTGTGTCAGTCCCCACTAGACTGACTACGTCACACCTAGCCCAAGTAGTGTCTTTCTTGTCCTTTGGATTTCTAATTACTCTTATGTATTTAAGAGACTCGCACTCTAAACATGATATACTCTGGCCAGAGGTTTTGAGTAACAATCCGACGATAGGCCTGGGTATACATCTCCTCGCAAGGAGTGGTGAATCCTTTGTAGGCTGTTCAAACATCTTCGGGCACTTCGGCTTATACCCAATCATCCTGGGTCCACACCTCCTTGGAGATGCTTGCTTAAGATGTTAAAGTATAAGTCTCCATGACCAAGATGACTTGAACACCGCAAGTCAAAGGAACATCGCACTTAAGCTGCAGTAAGAACTTCATTGACATATCTACATGTAGATTCCCATATGAAGTCTTACAGCTAGTCACTCCAATGAACTAGTTCCCTTAACTAGCATCCATGTTTATCTCTGGACATCCCAATGTCACCAGCCAGTGAGAATCAGCTGATTAGAGAATAACCCATGCTAGTCTCAACAGAATTGATAATGTCCGTTTTTATCAATTCATTGACTAGGGATATTTTCAATATTTCACAATTGCACATTTAGAGATAATCACTAGTTGTGATCCCATCACAAATTCTCTTATGCTGTGAATTGTATTGCGGACATTCAGTAGATGAGTTTAAGATCCCAATCAAACACACAAACATGTATACTCAAATAGTGAATTATCATTTATTAAAATGAATATTTACAATCATAAGGCGATTGCCTTAGGACACTTCTCTCATATCACTAACAGATCATTTATTA
>JAGFNQ010000201.1:0-16686 GCA_024364735.1 Boesenbergia rotunda
AGTTTATTAAACATTTATGCTTCGGATAGTTTTACATGCTCAATTTTGTAGAATGAAGATTCCATGTCATTTCAATTAGTATGCATACTTTTGTGAATGCACTAGATGAGCAAGGGCATGAGTAGTTTAGCATGTTGATACATTGAATTTTAGACTTATTCTTGAGCTTATTATTCCCTTTTGGACTAAGTCCTAATTGTGCTTAAAATGTTTGTAAATTCGGTAGAAAAGTAAGATTTACATTCTATGAAGTTCTAGAAATGTTATAGAATCTGATAAGTGGAGTTTGGATAGGTAAAAATGCTTAGGAGTTATTTGATGCATGCGCCAAGATGTTGTTAGTCTCCTTTTGAATTAAGTTTTATCGCTTTAAATATGCTTAGAAAAGTTGCATTCATATTCCAATAAGTATTTTCTTTACGCATTTTAGAGAAATGAAGTGTGCCATTGCATCATGCATGACTATTAAAGTTAGAATATCATTCTTAGATAAATTTAAATACAAGTTTAAGAAAGTTCCGCATTTTTAGTCGTGCATTAGAGTCAACAAGTAGACAGAGTAACGGTCCGTCAAAGGTAGTGAAGGCGGGTCGCTACACACTTCAGGCCTAAAGTGAAATCATTTCAGACCTATATTCTTGATGATAACTAAATATTTTAAATGTTTTAGGTGTACCAGTTGCGTTCACCAGACGAGATGTTGCTTTGTTACTGGGTATAGTGGACTGTGGTGTTTCGGTCCCTATTAATTCAACTAAAGCATCCGGTGACCTCTATCTTACTTACTTCGCAAGAGAAAAACAATCTACCAGAACAAGAATTGAAGAGTTACTTAAATATTATTCCAAAAGTGTTGAATCTGAGGATGATGTTTTATTAGTGTGTAAATTCTATATTTTGTATATATTTGTAAGTTTGTGTCTTATTTTCGTCTTGTACATATAAGGTCCCTCTAGGTCTTGTAGATATAAAAGATGATTATGAGAATCTTGGTAGATTCAACTGGGTTGAAGCCATCCAACAATTTTTGTCTCCACAATTACCTAAGATTGGGGCTTATTTTCATCAACTCAGGGATATCACACCAGCACCAACCTCCCTTACCTAAATGGATTTGTTGGGCTTTTGGCACTGAGTAGAATTTTGTTGTTAAATTTTATAATATTTTGTTGTCGTTAATGTATTTATGTGGAAAACATGGTGTAGGCATGGTTTTTGGAGCATGTACCAATTCAAAAACCATTCAATGTTCAAGGACCCTAAATAAATAAGTGGAGGAATATTCCTTTGCATATTAGTAGGGTGAGGGCCCTTGTCGACCGACTCTCGCCTGAAGAAATAATTATTCTAAACTGTGTCCTATGTTAGTTTGATATGGAGCCAGTAACATTTGTGTACTTGTTAATTAACAGGTGATGATTGAAATAATTCCTGACCTAAATGAAAAACATTGTTTGAGAACCTTAATATCGGTGATGACATTCCACAGCCAATGAAGACATCACAAGGAGATGACACAGAAGCTATAAGGCAATGTGGTGACTGCATTTTAAAAGACAACCGAATCAAGGAGCTAACAGAGGAGAACATTTGTTTGAATGAAAGGGTTAAGGAATTACTTGCAATAATTGAAAAAAGGGCATAGAGGCTCAAGAAAGCTATCCTGTAATCAATCCTTTTTCTGATCCAGTAGCTTGTAGAACAAGGAGAGGACGTGACTGAAGTCGGTATGATTACAGGGATACTCCAATTGACAGTCCATTATGGCACCAACTATTACCTAAGGGGAAGCAGAGCAAGAAACAAATATCAGATGTCATGGACAAGGAAAAAAGAAAAATTAGTGAGGATGATATGGATGAAGCAAGAGAAACCATAACTGTAATGGAAGTCATGTATGAAAAAGACATAGAGGAGGAAACAAAAAGGATCTCCAAATTATACAAATTAAGGCAACAAGACATTGATGTATGTGATTTACTTGTTGGTGCAAGTTGTATCAGTGATGCCCTCCTCTAAATGTTTCAATGTTTGGCAATATACTTAAGTCAGTGATACATTAAACAAAGGAAAGGTTAGTCAAGAAAGGTGTAACACAGTGAACCAAAGTCCTAGTTAACCTAGATGTTAGTGATATGAGAGAAGTGTCCTAAGGCAATTGCCTTATGATTGTAAACATTTATTTTAATAAATGATAATTCACTATTTGAGTATACATGTTAGTGTATTTGATTGGGATCTTAAACTCATCTACTGAATGTCCGCAATACAATTCATAGCATAAGAGAATTTGTGATGGGATCACAACTAGTGATTATCTCTACATGTGCAATTGTGAAGTATTGAAATTATCCCTAGTCGATGAATTGATAAAAACGGACACTATCAATTCTGTTGAGACTAGCATGGGTTATTCTCTAATCAGCAGATTCTCACTGGCTGGTGACATTGGGATGTCCGGAGATAAACATGGATGCTAGTTAAGGGAACTAGTTCATTGGAGTGACTAGCTATAAGACTTCATATGGGAATCTACATGTAGATATGTCAATGAAGATCTTGCTGCGGCTTAAGTGCGATGTTCCTTTGACTTGCGGTGTTCAAGTCATCTTGGTCATGGAGACTTATACTTTGACATCTCAAGCAAGCATCTCCAAGGAGGTGTGGACCCAGGATGATTGGGTAAAAGCCGAAGTGCCCGAAAATGTTTGAACAGCCTACAAAAGATTCACCACTCCTTGCGAGGAGATGTATACCCAGGCCTATCGTCGGATTGTTACTCAAAACCTCTGGCCAGAGTATATCATGTTTAGAGTGCGAGTCTCTTAAATACATGAGAGTAATTAGAAATCCAAAGGACGAGAAAGACACTACTTGGGCTAGGTGTGACGTAGTCAGTCTAGTGGGGACTGACACAAACAGACCATGTCCTGAACCAAGTGGGTATAAGGTGGTGAAAGGAATGGGGCACGATTCATTAGAGCTGCTGAAGGGTTTCAGAATTACTTCTGAGGTCAACCGTTGATCTTTCGATTAATTGGGGGTCATGATGTACTACTAGGTGCCACTCATGATCGTTCTATAATTAGTTGATTATAGACGGCCAACATAAATCGAAAGCCTATTTAGTCACACGCACTACGAGTAATCCAAGGGATTTAAAACGAGTTGAAAATTAGATTTTCCGATCAAGAGAAATAAGTCGAATCTGAGTTAATCAGAGGCGCAACGGAAACTTAAAATGGCTAAGTCTTTTGAAGGCTTATTGGGCGAATTAAATGAGTTTAATTCGCGATGGAATCGGCTTGGTTTGGCCGGCCAAAGAGGGTGTCCACCCTCTTGGTTTGGCCGACCATTAAAAAGGGAATAAACCAATTTAATTGATTTAATTAATAAAATAAATCTAGCGCGATTTGTTTTATAAATTATGGATAAATAAATTGATATATAAAGAAATTTATATAGAGAGATTTATAAAGAAATTTGTAGAAATTTATTCTTTTTATGGAAATTAAAATGAACCATGAATGGTTTAATTTTAATTTATAAAATCAATTATGAATTGATTTATCCATGATAAGAAAATTTTATACAAATTTTATTCCATAATTAAAAGAGAGAAAGTATTTGTTTTATTATAAAGTTAGTTATAATAAGACTTGGTTTAAACGGAATAATTCATAAGAGAATTTATAGGATAAATTTGTTATGAAAATTCCGTTAAGAGGGAGACTTGGCAAGGGAGATGCTACTATATAAAGGAACCAAAGGCAAGCCCTTAATTCCAATCAAGTGATCAAGAGATTAGAAGCATCCTCTCCCTCTCCCTCTTATTCTCTTCTTCCCTTCTCCCATGCTAGGGCCTGTGCCCATCTTCCAAGCTAGGGCCGGCGCCCCTTGTCCAAGCTAGGGCCGGCGCAACCTCAACCTCCCTTGAGGTTGCCGTGAGTCCCCATCACCAAGAAGAAGCCAACCAAGAAGAAGAAGAAGCGGATCACAACTCCTTCCTTCTCGGAATTTAGATTCCGTTACTTTGGTGGTTAGTTTCCTTTCTTCTTTCTTGATCTTCTAGTTGTGTCTTCGGAGAATCTAGTAGTTCTCGTCGACACAAAACTCGTGGCTTTGCGAAGTCATCCCGAAGAGAACTCGGCGTGGACGCGAATAGAGGCGGAGCTTCCAAGGGACGCTACGGTTGGATCTCGTCCCTTACTTCGAGTTACGAGAGGTACTTAGTAAATTTGTTTACTTTTCCGCAAAGTTTTAATTTATGATTATGTCAACACATCATAAGGTTGCATGCTAGATACGTGGTTAAAAATAATTTAGGAAATTATTTTATGCTAATTCTTCCGCTGCACGTAAAAATTTAAAATTTTACGAACCCGTATCCTTGTCGACATGCACCCGGTCCCAACACTAGACACTAAGACCTAGTGAGTGAAGCTGGGCACTATGATCTGGTGAGTGAAGTTGGGCACTAAGACCTGGTGAGTGAAGTTGAGCACTATGATCTGGTGAGTGAAGTTGGGCACTAAGACCTGGTGAGTGAAGCTGGGCACTAAGTCCTGGTTCAAGGAATTGGGCACGAAGTCCTGGCCGATGGTTGGGCACTGAAGACCTGGTTTGAGGAATTGGGCACGAAGTCCTGGCCGAGGGTTGGGCACCTAAGTCCTGGACCTAGGGTTTGGGACGAAGTCTTGGTCCGAGGGATTGAGCAACTTAGCTGAACGATGACTAAGGACATAAGTAGAGACGGGTCAAGGTTCAGATGTCTCGAGATCTGAGAGTATCGAAGGCTAAGTAAAAGTCCACCCGAATGGACTGGGTGGCAACCGTCTCCTGATAGGAGTAGGTTGAAGGCACGTTCCTGGGGGTGGGAACTTGTGTCGGTTCGACCTAGGGTTTTGGGAAAATCTGAAGTCAGAACCATCTCGTTAAGGCTAAGATTGTTTGTGTATTTGCTTTGTATTTGTGTATCTTGTAGGTACCTAGAATGGAAGACAAAGTAGACAAACAATGCACAAAGCAGCTGGAAGGCTGGCTGCAAGGTGCCCCCATTGAAGGAGGCGCCTAGATGGAGCTAGGCGCCCCCATCATCCAGGGTGCCTCCATGAAAGGAGGCAAAACAGGCTTTCATTCAGGCGCCCCATATGATACAGGCGCCGTGGTTGAAAGGTGTATCTGTTGCTGCGAGTTTGAAGCAGAGATAAGCTTTGACTGGGTTCATTGAGGCGCCTGGGAGGTCCAAGGCGCCCTGGTCAAGGGTGCTATATGTTGCGGCGAGTTCGGCGCAGAGATAAACTTTGACCAAGTCCCTTGAGGCGCCTCGGTGATCACAGGTACCCTAATGAAGCCCATAAAAGGGGCTTCGACCCCAAGGCTCAGGACACAACTTTGGAAATCATTTTGAGCATTCTGAGCTAAAGAAAAGCGCTAGAGACGAAGCCCTACGACCAAGGAGTCTCCAAGAGGAAGTGCGCGACACTTTGGAGGTCCAGATTGTTGGACCGGTGCCGACGATAGAGGGGGGGGGTGAATATCGACTGAAAAATCATTTTGCGGAAATCATAAACTTTTCGAATCTTCGTTCTAGACTCAGAGCGTTAGTGCAGCGGAAAATAAACAGAATGGAGAAAACACAACACAGCGCACGCGGGATTTTTTACTTGGTTCCCAACCCCCCAGGGCCAGTACATCCAAGGCCTAGGCACGAGAACACCCGTCCACTATTGGTCTCCTTTCTAGACTTTCCGAAGGCGGAGAAACCCGTCTTATAGTGTAGATGTACAATCAAAAAGATAATAAATTGAATGCGAAATAATAAAAGCAAACCAAAACAATTTATGTCGAAGCCTCGGCCGATCTGGACCTCCGAAGTGCCGCACACTTCCTGTTGGACCTCCGAAGTGCCGTGCACTTCCGGTTGGACTTTTACCCAGCAGTCCTTCGTCAGGTGCCTAGTAGCCCTTCGCCAGGTCTTCGGTACTAAGCAGTCCTTCGCTAGGTCTTAGATTCCTAGCATCCCTTCGCCAGGTGGCTAGCAGTCCTTCGCCAGGTTCCCAGCAGCCCTTCGCCAGGTCTTAGGGTTTCATGCCTAGCAGTCCTTCGCTAGGTGCCCAGCAGCCCTTCACCAGGACTTCATTCTGCACACTTAGTGAACACATTAGACAAAAATAACATCATAACTTTTGAACCCTTTGCCATTATCAAAACCCAGGTTCGACTTAGGTGCTGCCTGCACCAACAGTTCCTCCTGGAGCCTCTCGGTCGCAGAACCTCGTCTTCAGTGTTTTGCCGTCAGTCAGAAAGCTCAGAATCTCTCTTGGAAGTTGTGTTTGAAGATGAGGGGTCGAGATCCCTTTTATAGGCTTCATACGGGCTCCTGTGATGATGGCGGCGCCCCATAGGGCTCGGTCAAACCTTATCCCCGCGCCGAACTTGTCGCAGCCGATAAAACCTTTGACCAGGGCGCCCCGGACCTCCCGGACGTCTGACTGAAAGCTTATCTTTGCTTCAAACTTGAAACAGTGAATACAACTATCATCCCGGGCGCCTGTATCAACCCGGGCACCTGAATAGAAGCCTATTCTGTCTTCTTCACGAAACTGCCACTTTGTTCTTTGAGCCAGGCTCCCCTATTGATGGGGGCGCCTGGATGCTGTTGGGCGCCCCTATTAATGGGGGTGCCTGGGCTCAAGGATTCCAACCCTGTTTCTTTCTAGCTTTGTCTTCCAATCTTGGTACTGTTGGTGCCCCGGCTGGTTTTGATGTGATCAACTAGGTTAGTTAGGTCCTGGTATGTTTAATCCCTCTACTAAGTGTACAGGAGCTTAGGTACGGAGGAAGTCGAGCGTAAGACGTAGCGGACGAGAAGGATTGTGTGGGGAAGTGAGCCGACGGGCTCGGTACAATCCGAGGGACGCGGAAGCTGTGGAAGAGTACGCCGGTGGAGCGAGAAGGACGTTGCGGTGTCCGAGGGACGAGAAGCCGGGAGGAAGGACGCTCGAGGGGCGAAAGGCTGGAGTCGGGTTCGGGTGAGCCTAACTCCGGTTGGCCGGAAATCACCCAGAAGATGAACCAAAAGACTGGTCAGTTTGACCAAGTCAAACCAGGCACCTGAAACAAAAAGAATTTTATTTGTTGTTGTGAAGATTCGAACCAGTAACCTCGCCTACATATATCACCAGTCTTACCGACTGGGATAAAGAAGAGATATGATTAAAGTTGTTGCGAGCAAATGATAAAGTTATTTATCTGTTGCGAGCAGAAGACAAAGTTATCTCTTAAAGGATAACTTTATCCTTTAATCAGATCCAATGGATGCAGTTTAATCCCATCCAAGATCAGCCATCCAGATTACATCCATGGATCAACGGCCAAGAGAAAATTCCTCAACAATCAACAATCCAGATTTATTCTCTTAGGCTATAAATAGGCTTAGAGTTTCAACCTTTTAATTCATTCAATTAATTCATTGAGTTGTAAACTCTCTTTCTCTCTAAGCTTTCTCTGTGCTACAACTGTAAAGGCTTCTCCGCCTTAAGGAGTTTCTGTTTGAGCATCAACTGCCTTGGAAGCAACGACTCTGTTGCAACCAAGTTTATTTCTTTTTAAAGACGAGTGTTAGTACTTATTTTTCATAAACCGTCTATTCACCCCCCTCTAGCCGGTCGACCCGATCCTACAAGTGGTATCAGAGCAGGTTCGTTTTTGAAGGACTAATCGCCTGAGAAAGCAACAAGACGATGGCCGGCGCGCACATTCATCCACCTAAATTCGAAGGGGATTTCACCGTCTGGAAGAAAAAAATGGAGGTATTTTTTTGTACAGATTTTGATATTCTTTTATCAATAAAATATGATTTTTGCAGTTCCTAAAGATGCGAACGGGGATGAAAAAGAAGAAAGCTTGTGGAATAAGAAGGAGCAGTCGGAATCTGTTGCCAATGGTAAGGCCGAGTTCCACCTCCTAACAGTCTTGCCTACTCAAGAGGTAAACCGGATCGGCAACTACCACTCCGCAAAATAATTATGGGAGAAGTTCCTAGAACTTCATGAGGGTACCTCTGAAGCCAAATCAGCAAGAAAGGATCTCCTCCGGAACCAGCTGATAAACCTGCAAATGAAGGAAGGAGAAACGGTGGCTGAACTTCATGCCAAAATAAAGGAGCTAATCTCCGGACTCACCCAACTCGGCGAATCGGTAAGTAATCACGACTCCATTCGATACGCCCTCAACGCCTTCCCAAGGACCCAGGAGTGGAGCTCAATCGTCGACGCTTATTACATCTCCAAAGATTTAGAGGTAAGTACATTAGATGAAATATTTTCCATTTTCGAATTACACGAATCTCGGTGGGCAGGATCTAGAAAGACGAAGAATCTGGCCCTAAACACAAGGAGAACGAAGAAGGAGTCAGAATCCTCGACGGACGACGAGACAACGCAAATAGTAAGTTCGTTTAAAAGTTTTTTTAAAGCTAATAACTTTTCGAGAATGCAGAAGAAAAGGCGGTCTCCGAAGAAACGAACTGTCCGATGCTACAATTACAACGAGGAGGGACACCTAAAAGATCAGTGTCCCAAAATCAAAAACCAGCCAAAGAAAAAGAAGGCATTGAAGGCCACCTGGGACGAGACCTCGTCGGACGAATCAGAAGTTCAAGAGTACGCAGGACTTGCGCTGGTGGCAAGTCATCAAGAGGGGAGCAGTGTTGAAGGGGGAGCGACATCAGAAAGCGACAACGAAGAAGGAACCTCGCTTTTCGAAAGCGATCTGGTAAGTGAGGGTTGTTTTCTTCCTCATGATCAATTGTATGCTGGTGTTAAAGCCTTGCTCAAATCTAATTGCAGATTAGAAAAAGAAAATTCTAAATTAAAAAATGAAAATATTGATCTGAAAAATTTAGTTGAGAAATTAGAATGTGATATTGTCTGTTTGCGACAAAAGAAAAATAGTTATCCTGAAAAGTTGAATTGGTATTTTAAAAACCATAAAGGCCAATTTAAAAAGGTGCCAAAGAATTACATTCCATCCAAATTTTTAGTTAATCCTGTCGATAGAAATCTATTTTGGATACCAAAATCAATTTTG
The DNA here is from genome assembly GCA_024364735.1 of Boesenbergia rotunda. Classification (NCBI taxonomy): domain Eukaryota; kingdom Viridiplantae; phylum Streptophyta; class Magnoliopsida; order Zingiberales; family Zingiberaceae; genus Boesenbergia; species Boesenbergia rotunda. The sequence continues at coordinate 9,094 of JAGFNQ010000201.1, forward strand.
AATTAGTTTTCTATTACTGCATAATTTTTCTTGCAAAATTAGAAATAGATTAACACATTTTATGATTAAGTTTCTTTTGAAATTTTTTTTTTCACCTAGACTTTCTTACAAAATTCAATTTCTATTTTTACTTGATACAAGAGTATCTTATTTGTTTACTATGAAATTTTGGAAATTTTTTTCGATAAATTTTGAATTTCTATTATTTTTCATTTAAAAGTAAATTTTTAACTTTAAAAATAGAAAATTAATTTATTCTGCAAGAACCGATTTTTTTTTGAGATCTACACATAATCAATTAAACTTGGTAAATTTTTTTAAAATTTTTTATGAGATTTTTGAATTTTAAAAATATATCTTTGAATTTTTTATTCTGCCACTATATGATTTATTTTTGAATATACAAAATAGATTTTAATTTGAAAATTTTTGTAAAAAGCAATAATTTTATCTTCCACCTGTACAAAATTTTTTAAAATTTTCCAATGGACAAATTAATTTCTATAAATTTTTAATTGAAATTTGTATTTTTTAATTTTAAAAAATATTTGGAAATTTTTTATTCAAAAATTAAATTTCGGTGATATGCACTTAATCTATTCACGGCTCAAAAAAATGTTTCACATTTTTTTAAGTTCTAATCATATTTTTTTCCTTTCCCTATTTTTTGTACCCCATTTTTGCTGTGATCAAAGGGGGAGAGTAGCTTAAGTTTAGGGGGAGGTTGTGGTTATTGATTGCAATATTTTTTTTCTATGCTTAACTGCTTAATTTAGTTTTATTGTTTTTTTTTGGTTTACCCTAACTAAACTTGGGTTGATCCACATCAAAAAGGGGGAGATTGTTGGTGCCCCGGCTGGTTTTAATGTGATCAACTAGGTTAGTTAGGTCCTGGTATGTTTAATCCCTCTGCTAAGTGTACAGGAGCTTAGGTACGGAGGAAGTCGAGCGTAAGACGTAGCGGACGAGAAGGATTGTGCGGGGAAGTGAGCCGACGGGCTCGGTACAATCCGAGGGACGCGGAAGCTGCGGAAGAGTACGCCGGTGGAGCGAGAAGGACGTGTGCGGTGTCCGAGGGACGAGAAGCCGGGAGGAAGGACGCTCGAGGGGCGAAAGGCCGGAGTCGGGTTCGGGTGAGCCTAACTCCGGTTGGCCGGAAATCACCCAGAAGATGAACCAAAAGACTGGTCAGTTTAACCAAGTCAAACCAGGCACCTGAAACAAAAAGAATTTTATTTGTTGCTGTGAAGATTCGAACCAGCAACCTCGCCTACATATATCACCAGTCTTACCGACTGGGATAAAGAAGAGATATGATTAAAGTTGTTGCGAGCAAATGATAAAGTTATTTATCTGTTGCGAGCAGAAGACAAAGTTATCTCTTAAAGGATAACTTTATCCTTTAATCAGATCCAATGGATGCAGTTTAATCCCATCCAAGATCAGCCATCCAGATTACATCCATGGATCAACGGCCAAGAGAAAATTCCTCAATAATCAACAATCCAGATTTATTCTCTTAGGCTATAAATAGGCTTAGAGTTTCAACCTTTTAATTTATTCAATTAATTCATTGAGTTGTAAACTCTCTTTCTCTCTAAGCTTTCTCTGTGCTACAACTGTAAAGGCTTCTCCGCCTTAAGGAGTTTCTGTTTGAGCATCAACTGCCTTGGAAGCAACGACTTTGTTGCAACCAAGTTTATTTCTTTTTAAAGACGAGTGTTAGTACTTATTTTTCATAAACCATCTATTCACCCCCCTCTAGCCGGTCGACCCGATCCTACAGGTACCTGCAAGATACACAACTACAAAGCAAATATACACACAAAATTAGCCTTAAGGACTTGGTTCTGACTTCGGATTACCATGAAACCCTAGGTCTGTAACGCCCCAAAATTCCCATTTTTAGTTTTTTAAAGTCCTTAGAATTATTTAGAAATGGTTTAGAAATATTCTAGATATTTTTAGGAATTTTTAGAGTATTTTTATGGAATTTTCCGAGTCCGTTTGGTATTTTTGGAAAAAGAAAAAAAAGAAAAAGGAAAAAAAAAAGCCAAAAATGGAAAAACTAATTAAGTGCAGCCGGAGATCGAACCCGCGACCACCACGAGACCAAGGGAGCGCGCGGCCAGCTGGGCTAGGTATCAAGCACAGAAAAGGAAAGAAAGACAAATATTTAAGCTGTGGTTAAGTTAATCCGCCCCTTAAGTATAAATAGCTAATTAAAGAGAGAAGTTTTATTTTCTCTCAAACCCTCTCCCTCTCCCAAGTTGCGCCGACTCTCTCTCTCCCTCTCCTCTCTTGGGCGACACCAACACCAAGCCAAGAGAGCCGTCCGAGACCCTTCTCCAAGAGATAATCCTATATTCGGGATCCCCGTGACGAGAGGAACGCGTAGACGCGAAGAATTCTCCGAGATCTCAAGTTTCTCCCGAGCTCTAGACATTAATCTTGGTTGTAAGTCCAAGATATCAATGTAAGTACTGCTCACCTGCAGTAAGAGGCGGTTTTTTCCGCGAGAATTTCCTTTAAAAGTTCTTAAAAGAGATATTTCTTTTAGTTTTTAGTTTTTGCATGTGATCTTAGTTCATTATATGCTTATATATTTTATTGAGTGTCCTATATGAGATTAGGGACCAAGAAAAGCTATGAGAAAAGAAAAGAGAAGATAAAGATAAGAAAAGAAAAGGCCAAGGCCTTAAGAAATCCCCAAAAGTCAAGACTTAGGGATTTTAGCACGCAAGGTGCTCCAGAAAATGCCAAGGCATTTACAGATAAGAAAGAAAAGAAAGAAAAGCTATTTTATTTTATAAGGCCAGTACCCGGCGTCCAAGGGCGTCGTTAAAGAAATCCAGGTGTCCAATTCCAAGGTCTTGGCCCTGGTAGACCAAGGTCTGCTCTATTAGGATTGGTGGCTCGCTACCCCAACCTTTTAGGGAACGCGCATGAGATGGTACTTACGTCTTCAATGGATCCAAGTGATTATTATTTTTAAGTATATGCTTTAGCAAAGTTTTCTAAAGTTTTCAGAAAGTTTTCAAAAGTTAAAGAATAGCTAAAGTTTCAAGTTGAGCCAAGGAAAGTAGATTGAGATTATTTATTGCTTGAGTATGCATGTTTTGAGTTACACATGTTCTTAGTTTTCTTTCAAGCATATTAGTATCTCATATGATGTTCAGTTTGATCTAGAAGCATGTTTTGCATATTTCAAGATTTTGTGAGCTAGATAGTACTTACTAAGCTTTTTGCTTATAGATGCATTTCCTCTTATTGTAGATAAAGGTAAAGGCAAGCAATTCTGAAGGAAGACGACGAGGCGGTGCTGAGTAGAGTGTGTGTGGTGGCTGATTTTGGAGAGATCTTTGAGACGAGACAATTAAGTTAATTAACTCACAATGTTATAGTACATTTGAATTTCAAGTTCTTGCTTATGGAGATTATAGAGTATTTGAGTTTTGGATAGTTTTACATGCTCAATTGCTTAGAGTAAAGATTCCATGTCATTTCATTTAGCTTATATATTCTTATGTTTGCATTGGATAAGTAGAAATGTGAGTAGTTGAGAATATTGATACTTTGTTGGAGAAATAGATGTTTGTGCCAAGATAGTACTAATTCCTCTTTAAATCAAGTTTTTATTTCTTAAATATGTTTAGAAAAGTTGCATTCATATTCCATAATGCTTTAGCAATGTTATAGAATCTTGCATGATGAGTTTAAATGGTTAGAAGCAAAGTTTGGTACAAACTCTAGACTAAAGTTTTTGATAGTTTTTCATAACTTGCTAAATCTCGTAAAAGTCCTAATTTTAAGTTTATGGATTCATTTTGATTGGCTAAACTGTTTAGAAAGTTGGTATAGAGTATAGAAATGGTGTCATGATCCTATTTGGCTCGAAAGTATAGGTTTGGTGGAGCTTTGAAGCAAGTGCCGAAACCTGAAAAACCAGATTTTAGGCTATCAGTCGACTGATACAGTATCAGTCGACTGATACCCGACAGTTCAGTTGGGTGAGGCAGGTTTCAGTAAGTGTCCTTTTGCGAGTTTTTGAGAAAGAAAGTGTGACATGGTATCATGCATGACTACTTAAGTTAGAATATCATTCTTAGATGAATTTAAAAAAAAAAAAGATTTCCGTATTTCTTTTAGTCATGTATTAGAGTCGAGAAGTAGAGAAAAGTAACAATCCGTCTAAGGTAGTAAGAAGGCGGGTCGCTACAGGTGGTATCAGAGCGAGGTTCCATTCTCCAGCATCACACACACATCAGCATCAACCTTGCCGTCTTCAAGTAAGAAAGCTTTAAGTTTCAATTTTTCTATTGCTCCTTTACTTAATTGCAGTACAGAGAAATGCTTAAGTACTACTCACATGTGCATAGAACAAGGAAGCATGTTTAATCCCTTAGTATCACGGAATCATGTTTAATCCCTAGAATGGATATCAGATTTCTAAGTAAGAAGACCAGTTTATATCTAGAGATGTAGTAGTGATTTCTTGTTTCGTTATGCATTATTAGATGGCAAGAAGAGGCCGAGCTCCTAATGCTAATAACAGAACTCCAGTTCAAGATAACAGTGAGCCTGGCACAGAACAGCCAAACCTGATGGCAGTCATTGCTCAAATGCAAGCCCAGATTACAGAACAACAGAAGACCATCGCCACACTGATGGCGAATCAGCACCCAGTGCCCCCTACACCACCCACAGCAGGAGTGGGAACTCCAGTGGTGGCTGAAGTTCCACCAGTCCCACAGGAGACCCCTGCCGTGAACCGAAGATAAGAAGCATACCTCGTCCAGTGGCAGAGGCTGAAACCCGAGAGCTTCTCAGGCACGACTGAGCCCTGGGATGCCCAGGCTTGGTTCAAGACTTTAGAGAGCACGATGGAGCTTCTTGACTGGCCAGAGGTTGAGAAGGTCAAATGTGCCTCCTTCTGCCTAACTGGAGATGCTCGTATGTGGTGGGAGCGAGTCAAGAGTAAGAAGATAGTCAACCAGATGAGCTGGGCAGATTTTGAGCACGAGTTCTATGAGGAATTTTTCCACATGAAGGTTACCAACAAGCACTTCGAGGACTTCATGGAGTTCAGACAGGGTAGCCTACCAGTGGGAGAAGCAGTTGCAAAGTTCAACAGACTAGCTCGCCTCTGCCCAGAGCTAGTCAGCACAGAGAAGGAGCGAGTCAGACTGATGCTTCGCATGCTGAACCCGGAGATAGCACTCAACGTGAACAGCGGGATGCACCGACCCCAGACCAGCGAGGAGTTAGTCAGTAGTGCTCTAATCTCAGAGCACTACCTGAATAGCATCAAGGCACAGCAAGCACAGCAGAAGCCAGTCCTGACTGAGAACAAGACAATAGGAGGACAGAAGCCTCAGCCAAATAACCAGAACTGGAAGAATAAGAACCACAAAAGGAAGCAGTGGCCTGGCAGCCAAAAAGGAAACTCAGAGAACAAGCAAGCTAGGTATCCACCTTGTCCTAAGTGTGGGAGGACCCATCCAGGAGCGTGCCTTTTGGGTGCAACTGGATGCTACTCATGTGGACAAGAGGGACACAGATCCAGAGACTGCCCAAACAAGTTTAAGGTACTTCCTCAGCAGTCCGTACAGCATGGAGGCAAGCCTCAGTTACACTACATGCCTACTATACTGGAGGGACCTCAGATCAGTCAGAGAGGGGTGGAAGCAGCACCAGTTCCAACCAATGCCAGAGTCTTTTCCCTCACGAAGGAAGAAGCTGCCAGCGCCTCCACGGTCGTAACAGGTCAAATGGTTATTTTACAGCATTTAGCTACTACACTGTTTGACACTGGGGCGACCCATTCTTTCGTATCAGTACCTTTTGCTAGTAAGTTACAGGTGCCTACAGAGAGTTGGGAATCCAGATTCCTGACAACTCTCCCTTCAGGGGAAATCATGGAGTCCACCCAGAGGCTCCGGGCTGTGCCAATCAAGATTTCAGACCGAGAGCTATATGTCGACCTAATAGTTCTTGCGATGCAGGACTTCGACATCATACTGGGCATGGATTTCCTCAGTAAGTACAGCGCTTCAGTGGACTGCCGTAGAAGGAAGGTGGTTTTCAGCCCAGAGGGAGAACCACCATTCGAATTTCAAGGAGCCCCAAGGAGGAAGACTCAGAAATTTCTCTCAGCCTTGGCAGCCCACCAGATGCTAGAGCAAGGGTGTGCTGGTTTTCTTGCACACATAGTGGACTCAGAAGCAAAGAAAGAACTCAAGCAGGAGGATGTACGGGTAGTTTGCGAATATCCAGAAGTGTTCCCAGAAGAATTACCTGGACTACCTCCCAATAGAGAAGTGGAATTCGAGATCGAGCTAGTGCCTGGTACCGGTCCGGTCTCGAAGGCCCCATATCGTATGTCTCCAGCTGAGTTGAAGGAATTACAAGAGCAACTCCAGGAACTACTAGACAAGGGCTTCATCCGCCCGAGTCATTCACCCTGAGGAGCTCCTGTACTTTTCGTAAAGAAGAAGGATGGGTCTATGCGTCTGTCCATAGACTACAGAGCTCTGAACAAGGTGACCATCAAGAACAAGTACCCCCTTCCTAGAATAGATGATTTATTTGATCAACTCAAAGGGGCTACAGTGTTCTCGAAGATAGACCTACGTTCTGGGTATCATCAGCTAAAGGTTAAAGAAAGTGACATCCCCAGGACGGCCTTCAGAACAAGATACGGCCACTACGAATTTGTAGTGATGCCTTTTGGAGTAACCAATGCTCCAGCAGTCTTCATGGAGCTGATGAACCACATCTTTAGGGAGTATCTCGATAAATTCGTCATTGTGTTTATTGATGATATTCTCATATACTCACAGACTCCAGAGGACCATGCTACACACTTGAGGATAGTGCTGCAGATCCTTCAGCAGGAGAAGCTCTATGCAAAATTCTCAAAGTGTGAGTTTTGGCTAAATCAGGTGACCTTTCTAGGTCACATTGTATCCAAAGAAGGCATTCAAGTTGATCCAGCCAGATAGAAGCAGTCAGCAACTGGTGTAGACCCAAGAGTGCCAGTGAGATCAGAAGCTTCTTAGGCCTGGCAGGATATTACAGAAAATTTGTGGAGGACTTTTCCAGGATAGCCTCTCCACTCACAGCTTTGACCAGAAAGAACAAGAAGTTTGAATGGTCAGATAAATGCGAGCACAGTTTTCTAGAGCTGAAGAAGAGACTGACCAGTGCTCCCATCCTGACTGTTCCAGAGAGTGACAAGGCCTTCGACATCTACAGTGATGCATCCAAGATGGGCCTTGGAGCTGTCCTCATGCAAGATGGTAAAGTAATAGCGTATGCCTCCAGACAGCTCAAGGACTACGAGAAAGAATTATCCTACGCATGACCTTGAGCTAGCAGCTGTGGTTTTTGCACTGAAGCTTTGGAGACATTACCTGTATGGAGTGCAGTGCAGAATCTTCACAGACCATCAGAGTTTGAAGTACTTCTTCACTCAGAAAGATCTGAATATGAGGCAGCGCAGGTGGCTAGAGTTGGTCAAAGATTATGACTGTGAAAATCCTCTATCACCCAGGTAAAGCTAATAAAGTGGCAGATGCACTGAGCAGAAAA